>CM067369.1:12619234-12639234 GCA_034401795.1 Chaetoderma sp. LZ-2023a | reverse complement strand
CAGCTACCCGCAGCTAAAAGTCCTAGATGACAATAATTAACACTATTAACCGCTGAAACACGAGCTGCTTACCTCATTCAGGTTGCAGCCTCAAACTCCATTGATTGGCTACCATGGTGATATATTTTCTTTACCAAGTTTAATCAGGAAAGTGTTACGAGTTTATGAGAAAATAAGAATTTGTCTAAATTCTACCTTTTCATGAAGAAGCCAGCCACAACCAGCCTATGCAGTGGTCTTGTGACATGCCAATTTTCAGAGCAAGAGAAGACTATTTTTGAAAATTTACCACTGATATGACAGGATCGGTAACGAACCAGCCATTCCATTGATAGTTAAATAAAAATAGTCTTCTCTTGGCCTGCAAAAGGACATTCACTAAGGGAATATTTTCATTTTCTTGGACAAATTTGAGGATTAAAGGGATAATTAAGTTAGCTATTTTTGAATACTGTTATATTAAATGAAATGAACCGGCAGATTTACACCTCAGATCATATTACAATGCTCTATGGTAGATATTAATATGCATGTGCCTTGCTTGATAGTTATGCAAGTATTCAAAGCATGAGCACGCACTTGTGAACAGAGCACGCCGCGTTAGCGAGAAACATAACTGACTTTCTTCACGAGATTCTACAAGGTCAAGGGTACCCAAGCATACCCGTGAATTACTTAATCGCCTCCAATGTCCGAGTCTATCATGCCAGCACAATTACCGTAGGCCATAATTATAGTTAATAAGGCCTGATGTTCGAACCTGGATGACTGGGTGTTAAGTATATACACTGATTGGCACCATCTGCTAAGCATCTGCCTACGCTTACACGCACTAATTTGTCTGTAGTTGGCCATTTACGCTCCGATTGAAGCGAGTATTGATGAGGCGATATTTCCACTCAGTACATTAGCTTATCAATATTCAATAGCAGATTGGTTCGATTAAAGTCTGGGTGGGTATCTGCCCTGTCTTTAACTAGTGAGCTTTGCACGCGTAGGACAAACTGTTGCCATGACGATACCCGCCATCTCTTCACCCAGCTAAAATACTACGTTGGACCAACGTTACGGCAATGGAATTTCTATACGTTTGCCCAATATAGTTTTGCTTGTTGAATTCACGTTGGACCAAAGTCACGTAGCTTTTCTTACGTACATACAACGTTGTCCAGCATAACTACTTTACTATCAATTATCACCCAACCAAAGTAAATAAAGCGTTGTCAAAACGTAACTAATTTACTCAACCATCAAACGCGCTACCAAAGTTGGGCCAACGAAACCATACGTTGAGATTACCGACCCACCCAACCAGCAACCCTACACTAGGACTATATTTTCCCTCTTGACTCTTTATGACTGTCCATATTATAGAGCAGATGAGAGTGGTGAGATAGGGCACATAAGTATATTTAAGTATGTGCTATGGTCACGTAACTTACCATAATTCATGAATATGATATGCAGTTTGTAATGTATTGTATATTCATCAGTCATACATATTAGTATTATTGTCATTGCTTTCACGCAATGGCCGATGGCCTAATGTGAATAAAGATTCATTCATTCATTCATATTATATGGTAATCCATTGTTATATTAACCCTTATATGGCCATGATTGTCACAATCTTCAGGGATCGTGAGAAATGTCAAATTTACAAGCGACGAGAAGACTATTTAGAAAGTTTTAGCACTGGAATGACCGACTCAAAAAGGAGCCATATGCCTTCAAGTGGTCTATTGTAGAAATAGACATCACCGGACTTGCAAATGCACATTCCTGTGGGCTATTGTAGAAATACACATCACCGGACTTGCAAATGTACATTCCTGTGGGCTATTGTAGAAATAGACATCGCCGGACTTGCAAATGTACATTCCAGTGATCTATTGTAGAAATAGACATCACCGGACTTGCAAATGTACATTCCTCTGGGCTATTGTAGAAATAGACATCACCGAACTTGCAAATGTACATTCCTGTGGGCTATTGTAGAAATAGACATCACCGGACTTGCAAATGTAAATTCCAGTGATCTATTGTAGAAATACACATCACCGAACTTGCAAATGTACATTCCTGTGGGATATTGTAGAAATAGACGTCACCGGACTTGCAAATGTAAATTCCAGTGATCTATTGTAGAAATACACATCACCGAACTTGCAAATGTACATTCCTGTGGGCTATTGTAGAAATACACATCACCGAACTTGCAAATGTACATTCCTGTGGGATATTGTAGAAATAGACGTCACCGGACTTGCAAATGTAAATTCCTGTGGGCTATTGTAGAAATACACATCACCGAACTTGCAAATGTACATTCCTGTGGGATATTGTAGAAATAGACGTCACCGGACTTGCAAATGTAAATTCCAGTGATCTATTGTAGAAATACACATCACCGAACTTGCAAATGTACATTCCTGTGGGCTATTGTAGAAATACACATCACCGAATTTGCAAATGTACATTCCTGTGGGATATTGTAGAAATAGACGTCACCGGACTTGCAAATGTAAATTCCTGTGGGCTATTGTAGAAATACACATCACCGAACTTGCAAATGTACATTCCTGTGGGATATTGTAGAAATAGACGTCACCGGACTTGCAAATGTAAATTCCAGTGATCTATTGTAGAAATACACATCACCGAACTTGCAAATGTACATTCCTGTGGGCTATTGTAGAAATACACATCACCGAACTTGCAAATGTACATTCCTGTGGGATATTGTAGAAATAGACGTCACCGGACTTGCAAATGTAAATTCCTGTGGGCTATTGTAGAAATACACATCACCGAACTTGCAAATGTACATTCCTGTGGGATATTGTAGAAATAGACGTCACCGGACTTGCAAATGTAAATTCCAGTGATCTATTGTAGAAATACACATCACCGAACTTGCAAATGTACATTCCTGTGGGCTATTGTAGAAATAGACATCGCCGGACTTGCAAATGTACACTCCTGTGGGCTATTGTAGAAATATACATCACCGGACTTGCAAATGTACATTCCAGTGATCTATTGTAGAAATACACATCACCGGACTTGCAAATGTGCATTCCTGTGGGCTATTGTAGAAATAGACATCGCCGGACTTGCAAATGTAGATTCCTGTGGGATATTGTAGAAATAGACGTCACCGGACTTGCAAATGTAGATTCCTGTGGGATATTGTAGAAATAGACGTCACCGGACTTGCAAATGTACATTCCTGTGGGCTATTGTAGAAAAAGACGTCACCGGACTTGCAAATGTACATTCCTGTGGGCTATTGTAGAAATGGACATCACCGAACTTGCAAATGTACATTCCTGTGGGCTATTGTAGAAATAGACATCACCGGACTTGCAAATGTACATTCCTGTGGGCTATTGTAGAAATAGACATCGCCAGACTTGCAAATGTACATTCCTGTGGGCTATTGTAGAAATACACATCACCGGACTTAAGGATTAAACAAAGATTCTAATTTTCTTGACTAATTTTGACCACTGCAGGGTTTGAAAATACCACGATTGTGTAACATTGAATGTCAACAGGAACGAGGCCTATCTTACCAAGTGCGGACGCCGTTGTCTCCAAACAGATGTGGAAATGTTGTAGAATCGCAGGGAAAGGGATTCATATCTAGTTGAAAACAAAACCGTAGATATCAACAGCTGTCTTTAAAACAGTTTTGAAAAAATCTTTTCACATAATTTTGATTACAATGTCTACCCTACATGATTATATGGCATGTTTTAAAAACTAATTTGACTTCTACTTCCAAAATATTCACCAGATTTATTCTCGCATCGAAATTAATATGCTGCATTAGGTGTTCGTGTTCATTGCGTTCTTATTGTTGTGACAAACTCCGTGTGTATTCCCTAATCGGCGCGTAGCAGTATTTACTCCCACAGATGTACTATAGCATAGAGTTCCTTCTAACCCTTTCATGGTAAAGCCGACCAACATCGGCCTAGGTCGTTTTCATGAGGAATGCCCATTTGCAGGCCAAGAGAAGACAATTAAAGGAATTACCACTGAAATTACTGGCTCGCTAACTGATCCAGGCATTCCAGTGGCCAATGTTTAATAAATAGTATTCTCTTTGCATGCAAATGTGCATTCAGTATTGCTTATTCTTGACCAAACAAGTCATGAAAGTGTTAGCACTGTTGCTGAATGACGGTGTTATTGGTATATAACACAACAATATTCACAACTTTCAATCCAGGAACATATACATGTAGAGGCGTATTCGCTGACGCCAAATGCTTAAACCTAATGCAAGTAATACAATTACAGTGCGCAGGACAGACATTTCCTCTGAAACCGCGCGACTAACGGGATAGAGGGATCCATGACTAGTTATGAGCCGCCCATTTCTAGCTAATCTCTGCCCAATTTGTCCCCGTATTTTAATCGTTTTTAACCATTTGAACCCTGAATACCCAGAATATCAAGTTCAATGTAACTATACAGACAGGCTATTGGCTATTTTGAAACTATTCCCCCCCCCCCCCCCCGAGATCATTACCTATGGCAGCAACATCTCACAATCAAATTAGTTTCAAAATATTCCGCAGAATATTTATTAATTTGCACATTCATCAAAGACATAATTCAGACAGTTTCGTGACAGATATTTGCCACTTTCATGAACAACAAATAGAACATGACGTTAAATCTGATTACGATATGACGTCATGTACTTGAGAGTGGCAGACCCGATACATAAATTAGAGTTTTCTTAGGGTATTAGATTTAGGTTGTGTTTATTTTATATCAAGACGACCGATCTAGCATCCTATAACTATAGTACTATACTATACATGCGTTCACTTTAT
Organism: Chaetoderma sp. LZ-2023a; assembly: GCA_034401795.1. NCBI lineage: Eukaryota > Metazoa > Mollusca > Caudofoveata > Chaetodermatida > Chaetodermatidae > Chaetoderma > Chaetoderma sp. LZ-2023a. The sequence continues at coordinate 12,634,381 of CM067369.1, read as the reverse complement.
AGCCGAGCCAATTCGGCTGAATAATTTCTGAGAAAGCGTACAAATAAACAGACAGACGAATTTTCAACCAGCCAGACACAGGAGCAGAAAGATAGAACAGATGTAATGCCATACTTCCGATATCGTGCGAGGGTGGGGTTCAACTATCATTATAGGAATTGGTGGCTCGTCTGCTCACCGTTTAATTGAAGCGGTGTTTTTCAGGAAATTGCTATATCTAATATATCGGCCTCTAAATAATGCGTTTTATTTTCAAATAAATGCTTATATATTATAAGATAGCATAATCTATCATATATAACTCGTTTTGAAAGTCCAAGTCGGCGATAGCAAGTGCATGGTTTATCGAGAATATTAAGGATTATTTAAGATTAAGAAGATTTGATTCGATAAAGCCCTGCTATGCTAAGCTGGTATCTGCGGGTTAGAAATGGCACCGCGTAAAGTGTTCCTACAACGCCTATAGTCAGACACTTTGTTACTGAGGCACATGATACACGCTTCATGCTAAATTCAGCAACATCCGCTTTCTGGGACGATAAACATGCACCATGCTGAATAATTGATCGACAATTTGACTGCAAGCTGTTGTCACCTATTAGGTAGCAAAGGCTTGCAAATTGGTGTTAAATTGACGCCGGATTTAGCTATGGCATGCCTTATACGTAATCATTATGTATGTATATAATAGAATGCAATTCACTGGCCATACCTGAGTTGTTGCAATAATGTGGCAGTTTATCTCCTTATAAAGTGTAATATTGTAAACACACGCAGCGATCAAAGTCAATCTACCCGCTTGTTTGCCAACTACCGATCATTGGATCAAGAATGCAGGCAAATTCATGCGCGATAGACCCAAGATAAACGGTTTACTTTGGTCAAATTGCTAAAGACGTTACATTTAAAACAATGGGGTGCCTTAGACTTGATGTCTCTACGCGAAATCTCATACTGTTTTAGTCTGTTGGTCTGAAGTTTATTGTCGTAAACCTATAGGCATGTCTATAATCATATCTTGTTTGAATTGTCAAATTGTCTGCGCAATTCACCTTTCCAGCGTATGCACCCATCATATGACGATATAATCAACTATGTGATGTGTAGAATGACATCATAATGAATGACGTCATGAATGACGTCATGAATGACGTCGATAAGCACGTCACGAACGCATATTTGAAGACGGTCTATGCGTTGTTATACAAATTGTATGCCTTTACTATTTAAAAAATATTCTGTTGAATATTTTGAAACTAATTTGACTGGGCGCTGTTGCTGCCATAGGCAGCAACAGCACCTAGTCAAATTAGTGACAAAATATTCAACGGCTTCCCTGTATAGTTCTCAGGAAATTGATAGTTAGGGCATTCAGGGATCGATCAATCCCAACACGGCAAGGTGTGGGTGAAGCTTAACTAGTAATGGATAGGGCATAGCTAAAAATGGAAAGGTCCATTGCCTGTTCATTCTGAGTAATGTTGACATACGATGTAGCTGATTAAGTCTGTACGCCTAACTTTGGCTCCACAATAGAGGGACCCAATTTTAGCTATGCCACGCCCATTTCTAGGCAAGCTCCGCCCACTTTCTATGCCCATTCCAATGAATTTTAACACTGAATTCCCAGAAAACCAAGTTCAAGGTAAATTTACAGCTTGATAAGGTGCTGAATATGTTTGAACTAATTTGATTGGAAGGTGTTGCTTCTCATGACCGCAGCAGCTCCCATTCAAATTGGTTTAAAAATTTCTTTTCGGAGCTCTGCCATTTCTATTGTGATGTCAGCTAACAAATGGCCTACAGCGCAGGGACCAATATCGAATTTGATATCAGCGCGGGACCAATATCGAATTTGATATCGGCGCGCCCGTTGGCCAATGGCGCAGGGGGCCAATATCGAATTTGATATCGGCGCGGGTGACCAATATTGAATTTGATATCGGCGCGCCGGTTGGCCAAAGGCGCAGGGGACCAATATCAAATTACACAAGTTTCTGATTGCATGTTCGTATGCCTAAAGGTGTTTACTCAGGTGTTACACAATGTTATATCGGGGTTGCGGTGGCGGTGGACGAAAGTTTCAGAACGTTCCAAAGTTGTTAAAAGTGAATACGAACTTGGTTTCATTTTCAGTAAAAATATGGAAACAAAAGAATACGTAGCAGCGGCATCGATGTCCACGTTGTATACACATTTGAAAGTCATTATTGCTCTTAGAATTAAGCATGGTCCCACGTCGGGCTGAAAATCATATTAATTATTCACATGGAAGAATTTGTTCTAGATAAGTTCTCTACGGTCAAAACATCATTGATAACAATGTTATTTTCAAACATTTTGGTTTGAATGTGCACCTTTTAATATTGTGTGCTGTTGTGCTATTTGATTTCATGGTTATACGGAATTATGTTATTAAATTATTCTAATTTAAGAAGTATGGCGTTTTATTTATTTAATTAGTTATGTATTGTGTTCGCCAGCCGTTGATGAGGTTCGATTAGAAACAGAAATTTGTGTATTTTGATACTGTTTCATATCGTCCCAAATACATCGATTTCGATATTGTCCCCTGCGCCGTTGGCCAACGGGCGCGCCAATATCAAAATTGATATGGGCCCCCTGCGCCGTTGGCCAATGGGCAGGCCGATATCAAATTCGATATTGGACCCCTGAGCCGTTGGCCAACGGGCGTGCCGATATCAAATTTGATATTGGTCTCTGCGCCATTGGTCAACGGCGTAAATTCGGTATTGGCGCGTTACATCCATACTAGGTAATGTTACCTGAAACACCCCGGCATGGTTGCAGCAATCTGAATAGGTATGCATATGCTTATTTGACACTGTTCTGACGGAGGCCACCACATCCCTATGAAACTAGCAGACATTAGTCATGGTGGTGGTGGTGGTGGTGGTGGTGGTGCACTGTATTCTCCGGCTGTATTAGCAGTAGAAACATCTTACAGCTGCAACCAGGCCTTCTTCGCTTTTAACCGCTGCGCTTTGTCCTAAGGCAAAATCTTTGGTTTCCTCGTGTCCATTCTTGATCTGAGTGTACAGAGTCCTGTTTTCTTGAGGTTGTTTCACAGATTTATGCAATGACGCCTTCTCCTGACTCCAGTAGCGACAATTCCAAACTTGGAAATTATGCTGTCCCGCCATTGGTCAATGTGGTTGCGGTGTCGGCTTATTAAACTTACCAACGTGGGAGACTCGGTTTTATTACGCTTCAATGTAACTAAACAGATTAAATATATAAAATATTTTTTTTAAATTCTCCAAATAACAGTCTACTTTATTTGTTTATGTGATTAAACCTAATATGGTAGCCGTTTCTTCATTTGTGAGAAAAGGCTTTTTTTAAAGTGCTTTTGGCAGGTGCGTGATCTGGAGAAGCATAATCTGCATATGGTTTTAAGCCTTTAGTAGGGGCCTACTTGAAGTTCCAATATATTACATTTAATACAATTATACAGGAAAGCTGTTGCATAGGCCATAGGCGGCAAGAGCTCCCAGTCAAATTAGTTTCAAAATATTCGACATAATATTCCTTACATCATAAAGAATTTGACGCTTCTGGTATGTTAGCTTTGCACTGACAGCAACAGCAAATTTAACATCATTAATCCTTTCAGAGATCTTAAGATCTTTCTCTTGACAGAGAAAACTATTGAAATTAATTCTCAATAATATAATCTGGCAGCAATAAATGTCCTGCTAATAATTCTACTTGACATTGTAAATAACCCGTAACAAGGAAAATCCGCGGCGCTTGCGACACCGCGCAGCCACAGTTATTACAGCATCGTATTTTCAATCCACCGCATCATCGCCTGATTAAATAAATATAATATAACTACCACCTGCTGTGAAAATGACAAATTTAATTTCTGACGCTCAATAGCAGATTAAATTGTAATTATATTAAATCGTTTTGCGTGCTCAATTGGCAATCCAGAAACTTTTTACATTTTAAAGGGATTTCTGTTTCCATTGCTCATGAGCCTCTTGACTTGTTCGTGGATGGTGACCGGGTGCAGCAGTAACGGCATCGGTATATTCGTCATCATGGTCCTCTTCGTCGTCATTATCACCATCACAGTCGTCATCGTCGCCGCCGCCGTAGTCGTCGTCGTCGTCGTCACCAGCATAATCATCATCGTTTGTTGGCTCAAACCCATCACCCCTTGTGGTCTTTGGGATTTATCATTGATAATAAATTAAATTCATTTCATTAAATCTGTTTAATTCGTGTCGAACATTAATTTTGCAATGCTGTACAAGACCGACATCTCCAGTAGGCATACAACAGCTGTCTGACTGACCATTAACATCGGCATGTTCCAATCAGCGCTTTAAGAATTTACTTGAATGCGGTTAAGCACATATAGACAGGTGTTCAACTGCTCATTCACACGATTATTGGAGCCATTGAAGTGCTCTACTTGTGTCATGTGGGAGACTGCTTAATCCTCCGAATTCGCTAATAACGCTGGTTAGCTGGCCGGTGCTGGAGCAATACCAGGCCAGTAAGCTGCGTTAAAAGCATTATGGAAGACATTGAGTTAAAACGTGGCCTAAGCGCATACATCACACTCATGGGTAAAAACCCCAGAACATCATTTGCAATAGAATTAGTCGGTTGTAGATTATTTTTCATTAGATTTTTTCTTGTAAATTGTGAAAAGAAACCTTAAAGATCTCGTATATGGAGCCTACTATTTGCCTACTATATGCAATTGGTGACGCAATCTATCCGCCCTATCCGTCTAATGCGGGATCTACAAAAAGTTAGGCGCGAAGTTTATAATTTCTCCGATAACGCTGTGTATGTCTCTGATGACCTTACAATTCACTAAACATTCTGTTGAATATTTTGAAACTATTTTGACGCGGGGTTGAGGGGCGGGGGTGAGGGGGGGGCGAGGAGGAGGTCGTGGTGCTGTTGTTGTTATGTTCAGAACAGGCCCCAGTCAAATTAGTATCAAAATAGATTGTTACAAAATTATAACCACTTCATCGGGACTGGCCAGTGACCAGGGAAAGGCAGATACGATCAGAGAATGGGATAAGAGCCAATTCAAGGCTCTAGACCATCTGCTACACTCATGTGTTAATGTCCTCGAAGCAACTGAGGGTGAGAAGGCTTGTACACCCCTGACAAGTGGCAGTGTATCTGGATCTGACAGCATTGGCCATAAAATATGTATGCACGCAGGTAAAATCATTTAAAAAACTGAATGATGAACTCTGCCGCCATGTGGCACATCCAATCAGTGCCATTGGACAAGACACCTTAACCGTGCTGCCCAAACCAAAGATTCCACTAGGACAACTAGCAATCGTATCTGCTAGATCCTGTCCAGTATCCATTTATGGCGGATCCGAGAAAAGCTGGATAGTGCTATAGTGACTAGTGTTGGGAATTGGTACTAGTTTTGTGATCGATGATTGGTTTTACATACTAATCGATGATCAATTAATGCTTGATCATAACAGTTTCTCATTTTTACCCACTCTGAAATTTTGAATGCAATAATTTTTGCATGTTCATGAATATTTAGCCGTAATAATTTAAGAAATAATCTGTTGAATATTTTGAAACTAATTTGATTGGAAGCTGTTGCTGCCTTAGCCTCAGCGGGCTTTTGCGTCAATGGCCATGCCCAGAATCTGGAACATTAAAAGATGGGCATTGACAGGTCCATGACCTCTCTCCGGTGTTGTTTACATGTTACATTAATTACTGCAGATCTAGCAGCTACGCAGCATCCGTTCACACGTCTAACTTCCGTGTTTATATTAGGCATCCCACTAGAAAATGAATGTACACACGATGTAGACTTCATGGCTGAGGAAGAGACATCTCTCGATGACGTTCACTCTATCAGTACCAATACCTCAAGAAAGAAAATCTCTTCATGAACGAAGCCAAGATCAAGATTACCAATGTATACGCATCAGATAGAGATGAAGTTGGTGGGGAAGGTGTTCACCTCCATGGCAGCGAGGAATGGAGGAAGAGAATACTCCTTGGATCATTGGCTTGCATCTACGCTGACATTGCTGCACGCTGTATCGTAGGAAACATATTTGCCAGTCATTTTGTAGATCCGCGGATCAACGGTTCCTCTGGCCAGTGCATTACGCATGTATGATGCAACATGTGTATCACTCATTCTGTATAATTCTAGCAGCTGTGTAGTTCCAATGTTCTCAATAAGTTTTAAGCCTGTCACCATAAACAGCAGCATTCCATCTCCCATGCTGTTCCCTATGCCCCATGCAGACATCGTTTTACAGAAAGCCTTGGAATTCGTTGTACATGGTGCAAACTCATATTCATCGCGTAGCCGAGTCTACATACTTGCAAAATGTACTACAAACCGATCTAAATGAGCAAATACAGGGTGCACTGAAGACGAATACGAACTTTATGGAGCTGAGGACTCTGGATAAGGACAGCAAACGGTGAGAAATGGATTAAAGCTGTACGATGATTTCATTACTGCCAACCGGGAATGCGTCATCTTTAAGCTAATTTGAGCGAAAACTGTTGTTGTCCTAGGTAGCAACAGCTTCCAATCAAATTTGTGTTTTAGTATCTAGCGTAACCTTGGTATTGCCCCATCTAATATGCAAGGAATAAGTGGTGGTTTTTAATAATCGTTTTATATTGATCACCCTTGGTAAATTGATGCTAGATTCTGAAAGTCTAGCACTACCAAAGGCCGAATGTATTCTTACCACGAGAGTCTATCTGTCCCTGTAATAGCGACGTCAATTATTTTGTGAGAGAAATGTCAAAGCGTTCATTGAGAGAGATATCTCCAAACTGCAATCATGATCGTTTAATTTAGCAATGCCCTGACGTACTAACGATGCTGCTCGCGCAGGGTACCCAGCAATCAAGCCAGTCCTGACAGACGTGCCGGGCTATTAACGACCAGCTAGTGCGCCATCATTAATCCCTCAAGCACCTTTTGATAGATTAAGCGAATTCCAATCAAAGGTGTTGCCACGGGGCTCAGAAATCGATCTCTCTACTTTAATATCTGGTCGCGTGAAAGCGAAACCCGTCTGTACAGAACGAGGGGTCGATAGGCGTGCGATGGAAGCGAATTAAATTGTCCCTTTCTCGTCGAAGTCAGGCAAAATTACAGCACAGATTGGCAAATGGTTTTCATCAAAGATTCGGCCCCGCTTCTGAAACTGACTCTTTTATTGATAGTTCGCCAGTTCCAGGAAAATTAAGCAATGTCTTGAACACGGCTCTAAGAAGCGGTTTGATACCACGCTCATGTTGCAATAATGTCCAGAACACATGACAGTTTTAGAGCGCTCCTCAGATCCGCAGACACACGGATGCACATTAGAAGAATTCTCCTTGCTATATATTAACGATTTTACCGGCATCTATATTTCTTAAAACAGTTTATGAGATTTTGGAAGGAACCAAGGGTCCACTCCGAAAACGAAGTTGGTCAATGCTGTTGTTGTTTTAGACAGTAACATCCTACCACGCTGGTAGAAGAGCGATAAGATGGGTGGCTGCTCTGATTGGTCGCAAGAGTTATGGTTATTTCATTTGCTTAGTAGGCCACACACACATGCGCATATATGGTCATGGGGGCCTGACCTATTTTATCGATTTTATAAAGGTCATGGCCCTAACGATATATGGGCATGTTGGCGTGACCTAATATGCAAATGAGATGAAGTCATAACTTTCCCGACCAATCAGAGCAACAGCCCATCCCTTTACCACATTTTGGTGATATAGGGCTTTGATCTGAGCCGATGATTGACATGTATAATGAGATGTGAAGGTATTGGGGGCATGAGCGCATTTGTCTGTTAGTGACGTCATAACTGTCGACCGATCAACATAGCCTCTTATATAGTCGAATCGGTGCAGCCTCTTGTACAGTTGCTACTGTTCGAGCTGAAATATTGACCGTGAGTAATGCTGATTGATGGTTCTAATGACCCATGAAAGTGTTAGGGGTATGGAGAGGGTTAGGGGTGAGGGTAAAATGAAGGATCACTTGACCCCCTCACTGTATATCAGAGCAGCCACCTCTCGCCAATGTTTAACTTATTGAGCTGTGAAACTGCTATGAGGCCTGAGGGTAATGGTCCTTTCCAGAGTACCCACCCATCATATGACGTCATAATGAACTGCGTGATGTGTGCAATGACATCATAATGAATGACGTAATGAATGATGTCGATAAGTACGTCACGAATGCATATTTGAAGATGGTCTATGGGCTGTTGTACAAATTGTTTGCCTTTACTATTTAATACATATTCTGTTGAATATTTTGAAACTAATTTGACTGGGTGCTGTTGCTGACTATGGCAGCAACAGCACCCAGTCTAATTATTTACAAAATATTCAACAGCTTCCCTGTATAGTTTTCAGGAAATTGATAGCTAGGGCATTCGGGGATCGATCAATCCAAACACGCGAGGTGTGGGTGGAGCTTAGCTAGTGATGGGCGGGGTATAGCTAAAAATGGAAAGGTCCATTCAATATTGATGATGTCATAACTTTTGGCCAAAGGCATAGCCACCTCAAGGATAACCAATGTTTGCTCTGTGGAGTTAATGAACTATGCAAATGGTTAGTGGTTTGGGTGTCGAGAGCTCTAAAGAGTTATAATGGGTTCAACCAGACATGTAGTCTACTACTACTACTACTACTACTACTACTACTACTACTACTACTACTACTACTACTACTACTACTACTACTACTACTACTACTACTACTACTAATACTACTACTACTACTAATACTACTACTACCACTAGTAAAAACTACATATTTGCGAGTGTCTACTGATCTAGCAGGCGGGATCTCAGAAAAATGTAAAAGTAAGATATCTGCTATGTACACCATCAAAATTCCAGGTAACTCATGTGGTTGTGAGATGGGTTGTTGAAAGCCAGTCCGCTGAAAGAGGATTTTTGTCCTCTGGATGGTGGTCTGGTGGTAGAGAACTCGCCTACCAATTGCTAAGTGGCAGTTGCGATAGCATTTCCAGGTTTGAACCCTACTCGGGTCGAAAAATTTGAAAAAGGTAAAATTACATTCTGGATGATGAATGAGCTAGATTCTGGTGCCAGTGCATCATCAAAGACAGCGTTCATAGAACTAATGCTTGACAATAATAAAAACTATATACTTGCGAGTGCCTAGTGATCTAGCAGGAGGGATCTCAGAAAAATGTAAAAGTAAGATATCTGTACACCATCAAAATTCCAGGTAATTCACGTGGTTGTGAGATGGTTGGTTTGTAGCAGTTGGGGGGGGGGACGCACATAGCTCCATCGCTACTGCTGCCAGGCGGTGCTGCTGCCACAGCTGCTGTTGCTGCTGCTGCTGCTGCTGGTGGTCATCAGTCAGCCTCGGGGTTGGGGAGCGGTTGACACGCATCTCCGGTGTCCACAAAAACTTACCATTAGGGCTGGTGGAATGTTCACCTTCCAGTGGACTCATGCAGCCATTGCTGCGAAACCTGAACACCATCGTATCATCTTGGCTGTTCATGTCCCCCAGTGTGTCTAGTCGGCATCTCCATGGTAGAAAGAATATTGCGAGCACACAAATTTACTTTACTTACTTTAAAAGTAACAAACAGTCTTTTGTTGCTTGCCTGCTACTTAAAACGGTGTATGTAAAACAGAAAAAGTGGTGTGCTAGTTTTGTGTCTCGCCGGTGGTACCTAGCTGATCTAATCATATATAGGTGGTATCGAGAAAGCTAGCCCTGTGGGGGGACGGTCTGGGCAGGGCACGGTCAGTTGATTTAATATAAACTATATCTGCCTCAGGCCAGCCAAAATTATTGGTTTGTGAGAGGGAAATGCCTCGTGTGGGCCTCCGTCACATTAAAAATGCCTACAATGATGTAGCGGAGGAAGAGAGAAGATAGGAGAGAGAGAGAGAAAGAGAAATCCGTCCTGCAATAATATGCAAGGCAAAAATAGCGAACCAATTCCACTATGGTGCCAATGATGACTGTATCCTTGCCATTCCCTTGCGAGGAGATATACAATGGTACAGCACCGTGCCTCACATGGAAAATGGGTGAAAGAGAGAGAGACAGAGAGAGAGAGAGAGAGAGAGAGAGGGAGGGAGGGAGGGAGGGAGGGAGGGAGGGAATGCAAGAGAAGGGTGGATACATTCTCACCATTTGTGTGCAAACAGATAGGGGGTCAGCCCATGGTGACAGTAATGAGGAAGAAAATTATGTTATCCTTAATACCTACGAGGTTGGGAATATAAAATTTTGCGAGAGGAAAATGTTTCATGTGGGCCTCCATCAAAAAGAAAAATGCCTTCAACGCCGAAGCAGAGAAGGAGAGTGGTAAAAATGCCCCCTCCCACACCCTAACCTACAAAGAGAGAGATAAATTATCATGTGTATTTATCCTAATGTAGTTATTTTAATGTTGCTGTGTGTGGTGCATATATGAAGATGGGGTGGCTCATTCTTATGGAATTCAGCACCATCATCTTGTGAAAGTTAAAGATCTATTTTAGTTGGTACCATTCTTAGTTTCGTGTACCTTGTGTGAGCCTAAGCTTGTATTTAAGTTTTGAGTCCAAACACATACTTTCAGGCCGCAAATGGCATAGCACCAATTGTCTTTAATGAACATGTCTCCTGGCGAAGATGCTTGGTAACATTGCTGATGCCCCATGGAGCATCTCTCCTCAGGCAGCCAGCATGCAACATGTTGTCTGGTGGTAGCTTCAGAGCTGCAGAGCGATCCATCCACATACCACATTACAACCACAAATAACATCACATGGACAAATCACATTGACGGAAGCATGTTTTAGCTTACTTATGGTGGGGAAAGAGATATGTATTGCCATCTATGGTGGCCTTCCCATAGGGTGTGGTAAGCCCTAAGGCTTCACCCAGTCACCGTTATGAGTTAGATGGTGATCTGTGTTTCTATCCATCACCTACTGTTTCGAGTATGGACCATGTGAGATCCATACCATGGAGTTACCATTTGACTGCTTTAGGTTTGGAGAAAGTTGCCCAAAGAACTCTGCTGGGATGGCAATGATATTGCATTATTTGTATTTTCGCTGTGTTTCCTACTTTAGCATAAAAAGTCTTGCTTAATAGATATCCAAAGATACACGGGGTATATATGTGAAAGACAGATAGATTTTGGCTGTCAAGAAACCAACTGTAGTTTCTTGACTCTGTCAGAACCATTCTGATGGTGGGAATTCAAGTAATTATTTTGGCCAGGCGGCCAGAGAAACTTAGTCAAAGGCAGTTACTCTCCACTTTAATTTAGGAGGCCTTAATATGAATGGCCAACTATGAAAATCAGTAGTACCGTTTATAAAACGGTCTTATTGACTGTGGAGAAGAGTTTTTAATCACCGTTCTCCATTTGTACAGTAATCGCCCTTGGCTAGCTTATAAACCTATCCTATCGAGCTATCATAGTTCTAGGTTTAACGGTGGCATGCCCTGTTCTCTAGCGAGAGCATGAGCAGTGACCTTATGGTAAAATTGGTGCCGTTTGGAGAAAACATGGTGATGCATTTGTTGTTAATGTATAGTGGAACCTAGGTGTACTGCGCTCCACAAATTTTCTAGTTTTTATGGCTAAACTAATAATATGGGCAGAATGTCTAATTACAATTATACATTCATTGAGGTATAATGCCAACTTAGCCTACAGTGACGTTTAATTGCTGGCACTGTTTACAATGCATGACATTATGTATAATGTTGTTCTAAATCGGAGATCACACCCGACCATATTTTACCACATAATGTGGTACTTTATTTATCAATAATGGTATAACATAACTATGATATGTTCCTATGTGTACTAATCATCAGCACAATTTAAATGTCACATGTAGTCTTTTACACCATCTTCTTACGGTGTGAGTTGATGCATGCTGTAGCTGCTGCAAGAAACATTGCTGCAGGATGCTGGCTGGTATGTTTCATACTCGAAAACAGTGAGGAATAAAGCCATTACTGGTGGCCAATAGACTGTGATACATAGCACATAGTAAAAAGTTCACCATATCACCGTTATGCTGTTTGTGCTGTGAGAGTGATGGGTGCCTCCATTGTGTAGAGATGGTAAGTACATATTATATCAAATTATTTCTCGGCACAAGACGATCCCCGCCGCTTAGCTCTTGCGGCGGGTAAATCAATGCCCTTGTCAGGACTACGTTCAAAACATAAATGCAATGACACTGGATGCCTCCATTGGTTGTTATCACCATATCTGTCATGGTACGGCAAGTCTGGCGAGACGTTACAAACACCACCATTCTTACATACTGGTTTGGTTGGTAATAGTTAAAAGTCTTACACCGCAGTGAAGGCACCACTGGTGACGGTGGTAAGAATAAAGAGCCTTCTTTTTAATTTAGAGTTTTGCCCCTGTTGATCTACCAGGAGCATCCAAAAACTTGAAGCAGTGCAGAGCATGGGTGCTCTGAGAGGGAACCTGACTGTAATAAGCTGTGTTGGTGTAGATTGCAGAAAGCGAGCTCTACGCAGTGGGCAGATAAGGAACGAGTTCCCACTTGGACAGAGACCGCCTCCCTTCTAACTGAGTTTGGCTTTGAGAATGCCTTTTATACTCGATGAGAGGCTGTGCCGGCTGGCTTAGCCAATCAGAGTGCGCGCTGTGTATGAGGCGAGTTAGCTAGAGCAATAGTACCTGGCTCTCAGCCGATCATGTACACATGCTGGCGATGTCTATTCTTTGACTAGATCTCCCAATTGTCCATTTTAACTTTACCGTTTCTTTGTCAGTTCTGAACCGATTTTATTTCTGTTCAGCTATTGAATTCTCCGTTCAATTGTGGTAATAATACATACCAAGATTGTGGAGACCGGTCCCATATTATGGAATTGCCATAATATTAGCAGCTATATACATAAGTTGCCAGTCTCCATAGGCTAACGCTTCAGCGTTTTTTACGTCTCATGGCCGCGCATGTGTTAGGGCAATCTCATGGATTCTGTCATTCTATTCTCCTCCCAAATGGCTTGTATATGCGCGAGGCTTATGTGGCCAGTGGGTGCGGGTGTGTGTGTGTGTGGTAAGCGTGGAGTATCCCTACTGGGTTGTTTCGTACCAAGCCGAACAGGGTCTGTACATACCCGACCAGGCGGTCCGTGATACAGGTTGAAAGCCAGTTCAGTGAAAGAGGGTTTTTTCCTCTGGATGGTGGTCTGGTGGTAGAGCACTCGCCTCCCAATTGCTAGGCGAAAGTTGCCATAGAATTGCCAGGTTCGAACCTCGTGTCGAAAAAATTGAAAAAAGTAAAATTACATTCCAGATGATGAATGAGTTAGATCCTAGTGTCAGTGCTTTGTCAAAGACATGGTTCATAGAACTAATGCTTGACAAAAATAAAAACTACTCATTTTCTTTTTTCTTTTCTTGGAAAATCTGACGCTGATGCAGTCGTACAAACTTTACTGAGGAACTCCTTTGAAAAAGGCTTGCAAACCCCCATAAAATCAGGTGAAACAGCAGACTTAGACTTGATTAATAGTATACTAACAACAATAAAATTAACATATCAAAACAGAGGTATTTCTGCAGGATCTCTCAGCTTATGTTGAAACCTTTGTCTTCTTGATAGAAGAGATACACATGGTTGGACATGCATAGATTACCATTGCTATATTGCCTTGTTCTATGTCAGGAGATGCTACACCCATGTTAAATATTTAGGGCATGCACCCATTGTCTCTACTCTAGTGGCAGTAGCAGTAGTAGGAGTAGGAGTTGGAGTCGTCGGCATAGTAGTAGTAGTAGTAGTAGTAGTAGTAGTAGTAGTAGTAGTAGTAGTAGTAGTAGTAGTAGTAGCAGCAGCAGCAGCAGCAGCAGCTGTAGTAGTAGTAGTAGTAGTAGTAGTAGTAGTAGTAGTAGTAGTAGTAGTAGTAGTAGTAGCAGCAGTAGTAGTAGTAATAGTAAGTAGTAGCAGCAGCAGCAGCAGCAGCAGCTGCAGTAGTAGTAGTAGTAGTAGTAGTAGTAGTAGTAGTAGTAGTAGTAGTAGAAGTAGTAGTAGTAGTAGTAGTAGTAGTAGTAGTAGTAGTAGTAGTAGTAGTAGTAGCAGCAGCAGCAGCAGCAGCTGTAGTAGTAGTAGTAGTAGTAGTAGTAGTAGTAGTAGTAGTAGTAGTAGTAGTAGTAGTAGTAGTAGTAGCAGCAGCAGCAGCAGCTGTAGTAGTAGTAGTAGTAGTAGTAGTAGTAGTAGTGGCAGTAGTAGTAGTAGTAGTGGCAGTAGTAGTAGTAGTAGTAGTAGTAGTAGTAGTAGTAGTAGTAGTAGTAGTCATTGAAGTCGTACTGACTTATAGCTCTGCTATTAACGTAGATTTAAGACGCATTCTATTACGCCTACATGGTTTATTTTTGTCTTGGTTCTTTATAGGTGTATATACGTTGATTTTGTAGTATTTATTTTGGGATATTTTGATGTTGAAGGTCGTATTTTGCAGCGAAGTATTTTAAGCTTGTTGCTCTCTTGTTTTAAAGCGCTAGCCATTGTTGGCTGTCGCTGCTGTTTCTGCTTACGTGTCCATCTGTATTTTGTCCTCCTTTAGTTGCGCTTGTCCGCCTCCTTTCACGTCGTTAAAAGCGCCTTTCATGTTGGTTGCCTTTGAGAACTGCATTAGCCTGGCCTGTTTGTATAGGCGGCTTCGTTCACCTGTGTTAGCGGTGAACTACATGCAAACACACGGTTTTAAAGGTGGTCTGGCGCGCTGCTGTTATAATGTCATTGGAAATGCCATCTAAATATAAACGGACGTTAAGTTTGAAAATAACCACAAGAGGGCGGGACGTATCAGCCATAGACGTTTATCATGGCTTAGAAATATCGTCGGCGCTGGACATATTGCGCTAAAGGGCCTAATTAATATTACTTGTAATATCTGGAACATCACTTTGGCCAATGAACAGGCAAAGGAGAAGCTATTAGCAAATGATTTGACTGTTAAGGGAGAGGTTTGTGGAGTTGAGGAAATTGATAGTGATAAACTGGTGGTGAAGATTAAAGTGCCTTTGGAGATACCTAATGAGCGGCTAACATCTGAGCTCAGCAACACACGTGTCATGCG
>CM067369.1:12462213-12618734 GCA_034401795.1 Chaetoderma sp. LZ-2023a | reverse complement strand
GCATGACACGTGTGTTAGTTGATGCTAGCGAAAGTCAACCAGTTGATGGGGAGAATGTGAGTGACATTGAGTTTCTCAGTCAGAGAGTTTGGGTTGTGAGCAAAATAAATTTAGGTCACAATTGACGGAAGACGAAGATTCCCCCCACTTCCTATAAGTCAAATTTCGGGCATAAGTAGCATTAACCACAGCCCTGAGAAAGGCGCAATAGGTGGAGGTATTTCAATGATGGATGCTATGGATACCCCTATTAATAATGGCGTTGGAGGAATCAACGTCATCAAATTGATTCTGGATTCTGAGAGTGAGGTGGAGGTAGAGGATATTGAGGATGACAATATGTCATTGGCTGGGTTAGAATACTCTGTCACTTCACATACGACCAATGAAATGGTCATGTATCATTCAGATGATGGTGAAACGCTCGTGGCCCTATATAACAGCAAAAGGGGTATTGAACCCTGACTATAGACATCTAAAGTGTGATTCTGATGCTTCAAGTACGGACATTTGGAAATTGTTCAGCTGAATAATCATGATTTTAACAGTAAGCTGGGTAATGGCCTTAAAAAATGAAATAATGGCAGTAAAAACCAAATCCAATTAGATTTGCCATCGTAGCGGTGTTGTATATCACCCTACTTATTATGATTATTAGCACCTTAAATTGTAGGGGTTTGAATACAGAATTAAAGCAAAGGTCTTTTTTGGAAGAACTTGAAAAGCAAAAGACAGACATAGCATTACTTCAGGAAACTAAAGTTCACAATCCTGAAGTATATAATTCATTTAAACAGTTTCTTCAAAGGTGAATTGTACTTTTCATTATCAACAGACAATAGTGCTATTCTTATTCTCACCCCCCGCCCCCCCCCCCCCCCCGGGTGCTTTAAATATGCTAATGTCGTATTATCATCAACTGATACAAATGGGCGTTGGGTGAAAATATCAGTAACTATTTCTGACTCAGTTTTAAATATTATGTGTATTTATGCACCAACTTTACATGGTCCTCGGCATGCTTTTCTAAAAGAATTATCGACTATTATACATGAAGGGATGGAAAACTTAGTACTAGGAGGAGATTTTAACTGTATTTTAGATGCAAATAAAGATAGACGGTCTTCAGCTATTTATGCTGACACATCCCACAAGGAGTTGAACCAGCTATGTGATCGAGAATGCTTATTTGACAGTTATCGGCTGTTGAATCCTGATGGAAAACGGTTCACATGGTGTCCACGTGATGGGCATATGAATAGACAGGATTTATTTGCAGGAGTTGTTTAAAGGCAAACTAACTCAGACAAAAACTGTACCTGTAGCATTCTCGGATCACAATATGCTGTGTATTACCTTAGATAATACTGACTGGATTAAGCAAGTAAATGGATATTGACAATTTAATAACTCACTCCTTCATGATGTTAAATATTATCAGCTTATCGAACACTTTTGACATTATTGACTCGGGAAAAAGGACTCATATGAAAATTTGATTCAATGGTGGGAGGAGGGTAAAAATAATCTGGCTCATATTTCATGGCAGTATGCTAATAAATTAGCATGAGATAGACGAAGGCACAGGAAAGACTTGGACAAACCTTTATTACGAACCTCCAATAAAGTAAATAACAAAGAAGAAGGCTATAGCGACCTTTTAATTCAAACAAAGGACAAAATAAATGAGTTAGATAAGTATATGTTTGAAGGTACCACAATTCGATCATGGGCTCAGATGCAGGCTGAGGGTGAAAAACCCACAAAGTTTTTCGGCAGTTTGGAAAAGGGCATAGGAAAGATTATTAGATGTGTAAAATCAGATGATGGTGTAAATATTGATTCAACAGCTGATATAACAAAGGCTGTTCATCATTTTGATCAATGTCTCCATTCGTCCAAAGGATGTGATGCTGCAGCAGCTGCAAATGTTTTAGGGAACATCAAGAAAACGTTTCCCGATTCATGCCATGTAATGTGTGATAAATGTTTAACATTAAAAGATTTAACTGAATCCTTACATGGTATGAAAACAGGCAAAACTCCTGGATGCGATGGCCTTACAGCAGAATTTTATAGCACATTCTGGAGTATACTAGGGCCATCATTGCTGCAGGTCGTACATAAAATTTTGGAAATTGACAACCTTCCATCTTCAATATCTCTGGCATACAATCGAATACTTTTTAAGAAAGGTGAAAGGGAAGATTTGAGAAATTACCGACCAATATCTCTGCTGTGTGTGGATTATAAAATAATTTCCAGAGCTCTGTCACTAAAACTAAGCAGAGTTTTGGAGGAAGTGATTGACGCTGATCAGACCTGTGGTATTCCAGGCAGAAGCATTTTGACAAACTTCTTTCTTATATGGGATTTAATTAATTTAGTGGGGAAAGACAAAATACCGGCAGTAATCATTAGTCTAGATAATGAAAAGGCATTTGATTGTCTAGAGTAGGATTTTCTTTTTATGTCTTTACATTGTATTGGCTTAGGGGAAAATTTTATTAAATGGGTCAAGATATTGTATACTAATATAAGTAGTCGATATTTGGTCAATAATCATTTAACTGACACTGTAATTTTGAAGCGTGGCATTCGACAAGGATGTTCATTGTCACCCTTGTTATTTGTGCTTGCCATGGAGTCATTTGGGGCAACAATACATGAAGATAAAAACATTCAAAGGAATTGTCATACCAAGTATTGTAAGACCCTTGAAGGTTTCACAATATTCTGATGATACCACGGTATTCATAAGAGATAATTATGATTTTAGTTGTCTAGAAAGGACACTGGTTGTATTTAAGAAAGCATCTGGCCTAAAAATAAATAAGGATAAATCCGTTGTTTTGTTTCTTGGTGAGTGGAATTCACGAAATGATAACATCATGGGAATAAAGTGGTCAGACAACAATATTAAAGTGTTGGGAATTTACTTTACAGGAAAATGGATCCCTCAATGAACTGGACATATCGCCTTACTAAAGTGACACATATTCTAGAAGGTTGGAGGCAGCGTCATTTGTCAATTTTTGGAAGAACCTTTGTCATTAATAATTTGGCAATGTCCGGGCTGTGGTATACAGCCTCAGTTGTACATATGCCAAAATATGTAGAAACTGAAATTAGTCAATTAATTCTTGCATATTTATGGAAAGATAAAACTAACCTTGCATCACATGCTGTGTATGTGAACAAAAAACAAAATGGCGGGTTAGATTTAGTTCACATACTAACAAAATGTGCGTCTTGAAAACTGAAATCTCTTTATGAATTACTTTATGAAGATTCGCCTTGGACAACCGTTTCATGCAAGTTACTCCAAAGTTACATAGGGCCATTTCCAGTTGCAGGTATCTTCTTTTCAAATACCCCCAAATATTCGGAGGATTCCTGGGATATATTAGGACTTATGCAAGGCGTTAAGTATGTTTTCTAAAACCTCTCAATCACCATTGGCATGGGGAGATGCTTTAAACCAACAATTGTGGGGAAATGATAACATTACCGTGTCCAATAGAGCTCTTTATTTCCCATCATTAGCAACTAAAAGGATCCAGCACTTAGCAGATGTGATTACACCTGATTCCCGAGCATGGGTTTCCAGGCAGACTCTATCAGAGAAACATAAGCTGAGAACCATCGACGCTCAGAGATTATTAATTCAAATTAGGAAGGCAGTTCCTCCGGATTGGTTTAAATTACAAAATTCCACTAGCAAACAGGAAATAACTCCACCCATCCGGCTTTACAATGAAACTGTATTCAAATGCCATATGAGTTCCCATGACTGGTATACAGTTCTAACACAAAACCCCACTAAAACACCAAAAGCTGTTGCTGTTTGGAATGACACATGTTATAAACCCTTTGAATGGAAAACCCTCTGGAAAAATTTACATCTGCCCTCTATGCCATATAAAGCAAAGGATGTAGCTTGGTGACTTCTCCATCGCGGACTTTGGGTTGGTCATCTATTATAAAAATGTCACGTCACAACCAGTAATCAATGTCCTCTTTGTGAATTGAAAGAGGAAACAATCGAGCACTTATTCCTTAGTGGCTCAATCATTCTTGAGTTCTGGAATCACGTAGAGACAGTTTTAAAGGATTTCGGGATCAGTCACGTGAAATTGACAGTTAATATTATTTTGTTTAGAGATTTTAAACGTGCACAAATGCATCTTACAAACAGCCTGCAAGATGTCCTAATTTGTCTTGTTACAATGGCAGTTTGAACAATTTGGAAATATAGGTGTGCTAAGGTACTGGGCCATGATAACATGAACAATTTAGTTTCATTGAATGTATGCTAATTTTCCTTCAAGGAGAACCTTTTCGGTTGATGAAGAAAGGGAAGATTGAAAGGTTTAAATATACATGGTATGTAACCGACTTAGTAGAATTATCACCTATGAACTGGATAATTTTTAATTTATGAACACCACAGATCCTGTATTGAAGTACCAGATGAGTTTAAATTAATATTAGTTGAAAATGAAAATCTGACTATTAACCCTTTAATGGCAGGATTTGCTAAGGAATGTTAAAATATTTGCTGATTGAGTGCCCATTTGCAGGCTGAGAGGGGAATATTTTGGAAATTTAGCACTGGTAAGTTTTCAAAAATGGCCTACACTTGGACTCCAAATTGAAATTAACATTCCTCAATACCACTGAAGAGACAGGGTTTTGGTCTACTTCGCTATAGAATGGTTTTAAAATGTCACCATAATGATTAAAAATTTCCTTAGTTGGCCGAGTATAGAAATAATGTAATGTTGTAATGTTTTAGATCCCATCTGTATCATTTTGTGTAACATTTTTAAGAATAGATTTTTAATGTATATATATTAATACTTAGATACGGGCATCCCTTGATTGCAGGTGGTTTCTGCCTTATCTAACGGCTGCTTCCAGTCGTTTCGGATGTTTTTAATGGCCAGTATTATATTAAGATCATTGCATTGTTTGAATTGCAAACAACCCGGGGTAATATTGGAATCAGTATTTCTATGTAAACACAGATAATTTTTTGAAAATAGGAGCAGTTTTTGTTATTGTTTACTCAGACTGCAAGCGATCACAGACATTTTCAGAAACGTTCTCGTGAAGTAAAGAGAAAGATTAATTTGCAGAGGTGATATTTGCTATTGTTCGGTGTACGGCGGACAAAACGTTTGTGTTTATGTGTTTAAATACTCACGCTTTGTCGGCTACCAAACCAATTACCCGGGCCTATTCAGAAACTGGTCATAATAATGTATGTATGGCGTTTATTGCATTACGGCAGTATATAGTTATTATGCATATATTTTGAATGATATTATTTATGATGGAAAGACTGGCAAATTTTTGAAAGTTGTTTTTTCTTTGACGTCTATTTAGTGTTAGTGTATTGTATAGTTTTGTCAGCCTTTTATATATTTTTGGATATTAAATGTTTTCCGCATGATCCGTTGATCGTGTCATCAAAAAAAAAAGTAGTAGTAGTAGTAGTAGTAGTAGTAGTAGTAGTAGTAGTAGTAGTGGTAGTAGTAGTAGTAGCAGCAGCAGCAGGAGCAGCAGCAGTAGCAGCAGCAGTAGTAGTAGTAGTGTAGTAGTAGTAGTCTGGTTCAGAGCGAACATTGCTTATCCTTGAGGCCGCTACACTTATTGGCCACAAGTTATGACGTCATGACTCCTTGACTTACTCTCAGGTCTCCTAACAGTTTCATGGCTCATTACCTCTACAAGGTAACATTGGTGAACATTGGTGATTATAGAGGCGGCTACGCTGACAGGCAGCGAGGGGTCACGTGAGACTTCACTTGACCCCCACCCCATAACCCTCTTCATACCACTAACATGTTCAAGGGTCATTAGGCCCGTCAATCAGCATTACCAAGGGTCAATAATTCAACACCTCGAACAATGGCGACTATATAAGTGGCTGCCCTATTTGGTCGAATGTTATGACATCACTAATATGCAAATGAGTCCACGCCCCCATCAGCTTCATGGTTCATTATCCCTGTCAAGCATCGGCACAGATCAAAGCTCTACATCAACAAAATGCGGCGAAGGGATGGGTGGCTGCTCTAATTGGTCGAGAGAGTTATGGCATCATCTCATTTGCATACTAGGCCATGCCCGCATGTCCATATATTGTCAGGGATGTGGCCCTTTAAAACCGATACAAATAGGCCACGCACCTGACCGTATATGGGTATGTGGGCGTGGTCTAATATGCAAATGAGATGACGTCACAACTCTCTAGACCAATCAGAGCAGCTGCTCATCCAGTCGCTCTTCTACTCGCCCTACCATTTGCAAAATAACAATTAGTTAACATATAGGATGTTATTGGATAATGTAGGCATCCGATCTGTCACTCAACTATATATATAGGCTCATAATCACTGTAACATATTATAACTCCGCCAAAAAGCAGGAAGAATCCATCAATTTTAAATTTACAATAAGCATTCTGTTGAATATTTTGAACTAATTTGACTGAGAGATGTAGCTACCAGCAACAGACACCGTTAAGTTAGTTTTAAAATATTCAACAGCTTACATACATAGTTACATTGAAATTATGATTCTGGGAATTAAGCGTTAATATTATGTCAATCCATCCCAACACGCGCAATACGTGGGCGGAGCGTGGATAAAAATGGATCTCCATATTGAAATGAAGGCTGATGTTTAATAGGATTCTGGCTGCGGGGTCGTGCTATTACACAGAGAAGTTGCTTTCCTCATTAACTACCATTTCTGGTTTCGAAGTATTTCTTGATTGATATCAGTACATTAAACCTTTAACATGCATTGTCTCAATTTCAACACTGCTATACAGGTAAGCTGTAGAATACTATAAAATTAATTGTGATGGCACATGCTGCTGTCATAGCAGAATGTCATAGCCACTAGGCAGCAACAGCTCCTAGTCAAATATTCCACGGAATATGTCCTACATAATAAAGAATATTTATTCATTGACCCTTGCGGCATTGACCAATAGGCGCGCTACTAATCAATTTGCAATTGGGCCTTATTCCATTTACAAACCAGCGTGCCTACAGCTACTTAGGTATTGGTCCTGCGCTGTTTACAACCATGTGGGCTGATAGTCAATGGACAATTACATTTTAGCTATGCCCCGCCCATAATTAGCTAAGCTCCACCCACACCTCGCCGTGTTGGGATTGATCGATCCCCGAATGCCCTAGCTATTTATTTCCTGAAAACTATACAGGGAAGCTGCTGAATATTTTGTAACTAATTTGACTGCAACAGCGCCCAGTCAAATTAGTTTCAAAATATTCAACATAATATTTATTAAATAGTAAAGGCATACAATTTGTACAACAACGCATAGACCGTCTTCAAATATGCGTTCGCGACGTACTTATCGACATCATTCATGACGCCATCCATTATGATGTCATTTTACACATCACGTAGATGAGTATGACGTCATATGATGGGCGCATACTCTGGAAAGGTGAATTGATTTAATGATTTTGTGGTGTTGAGAAATGCACCAAAATAGTCATCTTCAGCAATAGCTTCAGCTGGTGTTGAGATTTAGCACCTTTTTTTGGATCAACGAATTCACCTGAAATTATCGCCGCCCTAGGTGCTTTAGTTATGCGCCCCCTGGCTCTTATAATAGTACAATGTATTCTCGGAGAGACGAAATAAAGCTACTATATTCCATATAAATGGTCATATCACTGTGGATATGTCTAGCATGGATGTGACACTACTTCTGCTCAATGAAACACGGATTAAGCCTTGAATCCCTCAAAACACAGAAAATACAGAACGAACGCATGGACACTGGGAAGTAGATATGCAACTACTATTTTACAGCAAGAGGACCTGTGGATATTGCAATGCTGCAATGTCTTACTCGATACAACATTCCGCTGAATTTCGGTGTAGTAATTGACCGTTTCAAGTTTATCCATCCATCATATGACGGAATAATCAACTACGTGACATGTAGGATGACGTCATAATCATGACTTCATGAATGATTCGAAATAGTCGGTCTTTAACGCTTTATAGTCCGACACGGTGTACAATTGTATGTAATTGCTATTTAATAAACATTCTGTTGAATAGTTTGAAACTAATTTGACTACTACTACTACTACTACTACTACTACTACTACTACTACTACTACTACTACTACTACTACTACTACTACTACTACTACTACTACTACTACTACTACCATAGGCAGCAACAGCGCTCAATCAAATTAGTTCCAAAATATTCAATAGCTTACTTGTATAGTTTTCTGGAAATTGATAGTCAGAGAGTTCAGAGATCAATCGATCCCAACAAGCGCGAGGTGTAAGTGTAGGTTAGCTAGAAATGGATGGGGCATAGCTAAAATGGAAAGGACCATTGTCCGTCCAATGATGTCTTGGAAAATCTCCACCGTCATTGTGTATCTGTCCTATATCTACCATCGATTCCAGCATGCCCAGATATTAACAATTGGTTTGTGTGCCATTGCTTGTATAGCAGTACATGGCTACGTCAATCTAAAAATAGAGGCGTGGCTTTATGCCACAGAAATGAATAGCATGAAATGTACACGGCCCTCTCAAATGGGGAATTTCAGTTCAGTATTGTATGTATTTTATCATAGTCTCCAAACTAATATGCTTTTGTTACTAATTCGTTTCTCTCTTTGAATAAAGTGTCCGATTTATACAGGTTTATTTCTGATAAAAAATATATTTCTCTGCCAATTACCGAATGAGAATTTACTCACTTTTCGAGGCTATTCCTATGCTGCTCAGATTGCAGTATTTTCTTGCACGATCTGATTTATATGAGAATATCATATTACTAACACAATCTTATTTCTTGTTGTCAATGTCCATTCAATGCACACGAGACTCTTTTCTCGATCTCTCTTCTTTTTTTTTTTTTACTTTTCTCGATCTGATGTGGAAGGAGAGCTTGAAAGACACGAATGCGACTACGCGAAAAAGTAAAAAAAAAAAAAATCTTAAAGCCGACCTTCACATAGCAAATTCAGAACCAGTCATCCAGGGCATATTTAAGGAAGTGTGATTGATTGAGAGTTGAGACTGGAAACTGATCGTGTTGCCTGGCTGATATTAGAACGAACATAGCATTCAGGGCACGTAGAGATTACACATGCCATAATCCAACTCATGCCCCTTCACTTGACGTCACACGCAAACGTCACACTCAAAATACGACGTGGTTTTGCCGAAAAAGATCCACCAATCGAATATGTGGTTAATTAATGTGCTCGACATTGTACGAATAGAAGATATTAGCTTGCAACTTTAATCTCCCGACTTTATATTCATATACCCCTACACCAATTCCGTGACACACATGTCACGTGACATAATATGAGATTTAGACGCGGGAATTGGATGTGTATAACAAGTGATTGACAGATAGCTGGCTTTACATAACAACCTATTGTTATTGAGTTTGGCTTTGCATATCGAGTGATTACCATATAGTTGGTTTTGCAGAATAGGCTATTGCCAGATAGCTGCCTTTGCATAGAAACCTATTGCCAGATAGCTGGTTTTTCATAGAAACTTATTGCCAGATAGTCGGCTTTGCTTAAACTGTTATTGGCATAGACTTGAACATAGGTTATTTCCATTAAATGTTTTTGCCATAGAGTTGGTTTTGCATAGCACGTCATAGGCATGTAGTTGTGTTTGCTTAACAAGTTATTGCCAGGTAGCTGGTGTTGCGTAATTACATCATTTCCAGATAGTGGCTTTGCGTAACAAGTTATTGCCAGATAGCTGGTGTTGCGTAATAACATCATTACCAGATAGTGGCTTTGCTTAACAAGTTATTGCCAGATATTTGGTGTTCCGTAATTACATCATTACCAGATAGTAGCTTTGCTTAACAAGTTATTGCCAGATTTTTGGTGTTGCGTAGTTACATCATTACCAGATAGTGGCTTTGCTTAACAAGTTATTGCCAAATATTTGGTGTTCCGTAATTTCATTATTACCAGATGGTGGCTTTGCTTAACAAGTTATTGCCAGATATTTGGTGTTGCGTAATTACATCATTATCAGATAGTGGCTTTGCTTAACAGGTTATTGCCAGATAGTTGGTGTTGCGTAATAACACCATTACCAGATAGTGGCTTTGCTTAACAAGTTGTTGGTACAGGCTCGAATTTGTATAACAAGTTATTGCCAGATATTTGGTGTTGCGTAATTACATCATTGCCAGATAGTGGCCTTGATTAACAAGTTATTGCCAGATATATGGTGTTCCGTAATTACATCATTACCAGATAGTGGCTTTGCTTAACAAGTTATTGCCAGATATTTGGTGTTGCATAATTACATCATTACCAGATAGTGGCTTTGCGTAACAAGTGATTGCCAGATAGCTGGTGTTGTGTAATTACAGCATTACCAGATAGTGGCTTTGCTTAACCAGTTATTGCCAGATGGTTGGTGTTCCGTAATTACACCATTACCAGATAGTGGCTTTGCTTAACAAGTTATTGGTACAGGCACGAATTTGTATAACAAGTTATTGCCAGATATTTGGTGTTCCGTAATTACATCATTACCAGATAGTGCCTTTGCTTAACAAGTTATTGCCAGATATTTGGTGTTGCGTAATTACATCAAAACCAGATAGTGGCTTTGCTTAACAAGTTATTGCCAGATAGTTGGTGTTGCGTAATTACACCATTACCAGATAGTGGCTTTGCTTAACAAGTTATTGGTCCAGGCATGAATTTGTATAACAAGTTATTGCCAGATATTTGGTGTTCCGTAATTACATCATTACCAGAGAGTGGCTTTCCTAACAAGTTATTGCCAGATATTTGGTGTTGCGTAATTACATCAATACCAGATAATGGCTTTGCTTAACAGGTTATTGCCAAATAGTTGGTGTTGCGTAATTACACCATTACCAGATAGTGGCTTTGCGTAACAAGTTATTGGCACATGCACGAATTTGTATAACAAGTTATTGCCAGATAGCTGGTGTTGCGTAATTACATCATTGCCGGATAGTGGCTTTGTTTAACAAATTATTGCCAGATATATGGTGTTCCATAATTAAATCATTACCAGATAGTGGCCTTGCTTAACAAGTTATTGGTATATGCACGAATCTGTATAACGGGTTATTGCCAGATAGTTGGTTTTGCATGACTAGTTATTGGCACGGAGGTAGGCTGCGTAACATATTATTGCCAGAGAATTGGTTTGTATAATAATTTATCGGCAGATATTTAGTTTTGCATAAGAAGATATTATCATTGCGCTCTACCCGCTTCAACCTGATGCTTTCTTTCTTAGAACAGTAAGAGCTCATGTTTCGATATAGCGTTACTTGAATTAATAAGAATTACTTCGATTCATTGTTATATTATTGAAAGACGACATAATAACAAATCAATGCAATGGATGCATCCGACCTGTTGCTCAAGTATATGACGTTATAATCGTTTACGTCACATATGTAAGCTGATGTCACAAACAAATATGTAATGAATGAATGAATGAAGTATCTAACTCCGTCGTCAACATTTAAAAATCCGCCAAGTCTACGAATTGTATGTCTTTGATCGATTTACTATTTAATAAACATTTTGTCTAATACATTGAAACTACTTTGACTAGACACTTTAGGCAGCAACAGCACCCAGTCAAATTAGTTTCAAAATATTCAACAGATTACTTGTGTAGTTTTTTTGGAAATTGATGGTCATGGTGTTCAGAGATCGATCGATCCCAACACGAGCGAGGTGTGGGTGGAGGTTAGCTAGAGATGGGCGGGGCATAGCTAAAACCGGAAAGGCCCATTGGTTTGGAAGACATTGCCTATCTGCCTAGCGATGTGTTCCAATCCAACTATGTGCACAATATTCAACAACACATCTCTTACATCGTGTTCAGGATTGCACTAACTGACATGTTTCTGTTTATTGTTTTGGAAACGTTTTAGCTTATTTCTAAGCTGTACTGTACTATGTATGAAATAGTGTGTTGAACAGCGGGAAGCCAAATATACGTCAAGACAATCACCTGCTTTCCAGGTATGGAGTTCAGTAAATTGTTCAAAGGTGAGATTAGTCAAAACTCTAAGCTGGCCATAGAAATGCGCTCACGTGAGAAATTGTATGCGAGTTGTGAATGCTTATATGGTAACCGGTAACATTCGTGTGAATAAACTGTGGATATGGAAATAATATTCTACATCTCTCTATTGTGCTGCGCTTCTCGGATCGTGTTCTCATTACAAGCCAGAGAGAGAATGAATATTAATATATATATTAGCGATTTATAATGGCGAAAATGGACTTGTCACCTCCAACCTTCCATCTCCGATAGCATGGCTGTGGGGCGTCACAAGTTAATATCAAGTGTAGTGTACAGGGACGTATGTAAGTGAAAAGCCTTGTACCTCCACACGACGTAATCGAATTTCTCCTTTTGTCATCGTTACCCTCGCCTCTCGCGACAGAATGATAATGGTGTGTGCGCGTGACTCCAGGCGCTGCAATTAAGTGATAGAGCCAGCAGCTCTCACGATTCAAATTACCATCATTAATTGGCTTCAGATGGCAGAAGCATCACCGGGGCAGACAATTCATGAATATCTCAGATAGGGAGATGCCGCGGCTTAATGACAAGCCAGCTAGAAACTGATCACCACGTAATCTAGCGATCTCATTGAACGTTTTATATAAGCGCAATCATGGACGCCGATATTCTTTAATTGACGAGTAGCTTAGCTCGTAGAGGATTTTCAAAATGCATATATAACGGTTAAGCAACAATAGCGGCTGCGATTGCGTATGTGGCGACGACGACGACAACGAACACGACGACCACGACGATGGCCACGACCACGACCATGACGACGACAACGTAGAGCGTAGCGCCGGGTGTGGCAAGTTGCGGCGACAGAAACAGCAATAGCAACTAGAAACTGACTCAACAACAGCAACATGAATGATGGAGATCGGCATCATCACGATGTTACAACATCGCACCTTTAGTGTATACATATGAAAAATCTTGTGTTATTTAACCAACAATTGTATAGATGGCTAGAGAGTGATGGCTCTGTACTCGTGGTTCCTGTGTGCGTGGTCCCTTGGTGCGTGGTCCCTGTGTGTGTGTGTGTGTGTGTGTGTGTGTGTGTGTGTGTGTGTGTGTGTGTGTGTGTGTGTGTGTGTGTGTGTGTGTGTGTGTGTGTGTGTGTGTGTGTGTGTGTGTGTGTGTGTGTGTGTGTGTGTGTGTGTGTGTGTGTGTGTGTGTGTGTGTGTGTGTGTGTGTGTGTATGTGCGTGCGTGCGTGCGTGTGTGCGTGTGTGTGTGTGTGTGTGTGGCAGCGAGGCGAGCCACTATCATCATGGGCCTTCTGTCTAATCATAAGACGTCACAATCAACTGCGTCACATGTAGGTTGACGTCATAATCAATTACGTCTTGAATAACATAATTATGTCCGTCATAAACGCTTAATAGTCTGTCACGTTGCATGAACTGTAGGTGTTTACTATTTAATCAACAGGGGTTATTCCCTGTACCTCTAAAAATTACATGCACTGAGAAGCCTTATAACACTTTAATTATTTCTATTGGTGAAAACTGCACAAAACTAGCCAATGACTGTGTGAATGATAGTTTCTGCAAACATGCATAGTGCATTATGTGTCACTGCAGCCGAGTGGATGTGGAGTGGGTGCACGTGCCCCATGTCGCCTCCATATGGTCTCGCCAATGCTGATGTCTTTCATATTGCATATTCCGGTATTAACATAGGCTGCATTCAATCCCTGTCCTTGCCATGAATAGACTCGGATTGGTAATCTATGACCAATACATCTATGACATTCTATTCTGTGCGCCTGTAGTACCAATCAGAATTGGTTATAGGTCCATTGATGATCAATGTATTGTGTGCATTACAAATTCCGTATCTACTTTGATTGATAGCATATATCAACGCACGTATCACGACGGGCTAGGTACCTCGTCGTTCACCACTACATAACCCGTCAGTGGAGACATTGAAAGCTACCACTTAGCTTACGAGGGCAGTAATTCTAATGATCACCATTTTAAGCTAAGCAGAAATAAGGAGCTAGTGAATAGTCATCTCTGTTTAGCCGAATAGTCAGTTCTGTGCTCTTCTCATGCGATCAGATCGTCGATGTTCAATAACTCACACTGTCAAACCAAGCTCGACATATTGACATTGGTCCGTTCCAATGCTGACCATGTAGAGGTGAGGGAATATCCTTCCTTACAAGGTAAATCGCTCTCATCGTCTCCACTGTCAATCAACAACAACATGTTGTATCATCATTGTCATCAATCGTCCTGGGATGGAATGGAAGCCGCAGTGTGTAGATGTGTGAATGTCACCTCCATCAGTGATTACTCATCAGCGTGTGGACATCCACCATGTCAAGGTCAACCAAGGCTTTTCCTCTCCGATTTGTGCTGCTACAATGAGGAAGCGGAGTATTAGTTTGGAGAGTGGTTGATCGACAGTCCATGTTCGACACCCATCTCCTTCTCGATACTATTCACACCCGGGAATTCCATTATACAGTTCGGTATTGGTCACATGATACCCGGACATCACTCACTCCTCGCAGAAGCCGGGTGTAGGAGGATCCATCCATGCGGGAATGGAAAATGTGTTTAGCTTTTCACGTTTCTGAGCCATACAGTAAGATAAGATACTCTTAACACGTTATGCAGAAGGACAGTTTGTATCATGGTTGAGTTCGGTTTTCCAAACTTTCCTCAGTCTGTTGCAGGCCAGCTATGCCTGGTCTCTTCTGAGTTTAAAGTCCTTTCTTGAGACTGGATTTCGTGATCTAATATGTTTAAATTCTTTCACATTCGCCAATGGTGCGTCTTGCAAAGCGTGCATGTGTAGCCCCAGTGCTTTGTAGGGAAGGGCGGGTGGACAGGCGTGCAGGTGGGCGGACGAGCTGGTGGGTGAGCGGGCTGGCAAGCAGCCGGGCGACACGACGGGCGGATGTATGGATAGATAGCGAGATACATGGATTGATTGATGGATGGATGGATGGTTGGACGGATGGAGGTTGTTATTATGGTGTTACATGAATAAATGAAGGCATAATAAGCTTTCGAGCAATCTTAATTCGTCTTCACGTTTTTTTATCTTGGCACATTCGAGATATTTATTTGGACAAAGAATTAGTTTTGCTTTGGGCTCTCAATAATGCGCTGATCGCTGGCACAATTCACCGACCATCTTAATAACAGATTTAGCTGGAGGCAGAAGGATATCGTCTTTCTTCTTAAATCATGACTCAGGCAGACTAATCGTTTGCTCGCAGCTATGACGGCTAACATGTTCTGCGTTTTCTACAGGACAGTTAACGAAGAATAACTCTCTTAGACCCAGTAATAATGCTCTACATGCGCCCTTAGAAAATGCTGATTACATTGAAACAGATTGACTGAATGTCGCAGATGCCTTAAACAACAAGAGTCTTCAATCAAATTGTTTTCAAAATATTCAGCATATGTATCAGTTAACTTCTTTTACATGGGACGTGATGGACTTCGGAATGGAAAGCGTGACGCCTGATACCTTATGGATTTGACGATTTAATTGCCTGAGATCTGACCAGAGAATATGGTCTTTTGACGAACAATAGCTTCAGGGCTTCTGAACGTACAGCTGTTATGTGAAGCCATAGGTCACAAGCCACAGGAAACCCACAAACTAGCATGTGTATCCGCTAACCATGGAATGCTATAAGTAAAGACGATAAATTAGTAGCCTTACGGGTCAAGAAAAGGAAGGTCCTCAGTATACAAGTTACGCAATGAAAAGGTTAGTGGGACAACAGCCATGGTGTTGTTATGGTAATGTGATCAATCAAAGTTATGGTTGCTATCTATATTAGCGTGATCAAGTATACTGACTGACGAAACCACCCTACAGACACACATACCCCCACCCTCGCTGACCCTCTTATCTCTACACAGGACCACTAACACGAAGACTAATACGGCCACCAGCAGCGACACCGACAGTATCGCAGGGAATGTCTCTCAAAAATCATTGGAGTTTTCCGTACTGGCAGCCTTGCACAAGAAGCTACGACACCAAAGTGCTTTGCGATCAGTCTTAAAAACGTAATTTAAACGAAAAAGAGACTAAATACTCTTGAGATGCAGAACAAGACACTTTGGGGGAGCTTGAAAAAAATGATTGCAGTTGAAAGAAATTGTGATTTATATCCATGCTATCGCTGTAACGCACCAATAGCGAGTCTGCTCTGTTAATCAATGGTACTGGGAATACTATTGAAGTCCATATCAGTACACTCGTTGATTAACGACGCAGGGACCAATATCTTATTCAACATCGGCTGTCGATATCGAATTCAATATTGGTCCCCTGTGCCGTTGACCAATGTGCGTGCCAATACCAAATTCGATATTGGTCCTGTGCCATTGGTCAACGGTATAAATTCGACATTGACACGTTACACGCTTTACTTATTCATCTAGTCTTCACGTGCCTAGATCATGTCTTTCTTCTTGTGTGGCTTAATCTCACACACACACACACACACACACCCCTCCAAACCCCTACCCCGATATATTCTACTAAACCTAACAATCATTCCATCACTAAGAAACGAATTGGGGAATCAGTCTGTCGGTCAATCATATGGTGTTATAGTCAACAACGTCACATATAGGCTGACGTCACAATCAATTACGTCTTTAGTCCATCACAAACGCGTAATAGTCCGTCAAGTTGTACGAATTGTGTGTCTTTACTATTGTATAAACATTCTGTTGAAAAATAGGCAGCAACAGCTTAGCGGTATAGTTTTCTGGAAATTGAGATCCCAACACGGGCAATGCGTGGGTGAAGCTTAGCTAGAGATGGGGGGGGGGGGAATAGCTAACACTGGCTTCCTCCATTAACACCACAACATGAGATTAATAACAGAATAGCATACCGACCATGTAACTGAACAAGCTGTCAATATATGTATTGGTCTGATTGAGCAGCATTTAGCCATGTCATGCATCTTTGACTCCACTTATTCCAGGGCTGTGATGTACGATAACCGCTATCGTTATCCCATTTAAAACAAATAATTTTATCTGATAAAAATCTGGTTGATTTAAACTTTTAAAAACAGTTTCATTAAGCTTTGACATGGTTTTCCTTCCCCTTCTGGCTATAGCGAGATATTTAAATCCAGTTGTTGATATTATCAGTCCACTGTTAAATTACAAATGCTTATTGAATTGTCTTTAATGCTATTAAACTTCCACTTTTATATTGATGGGAATATTTTGAAATTTACATAAAGCCAGTTGGAACGATTTAAACAAGTGACAGTTAGATATCTGTGTCCAGAACAGGAATGCAGATACGCCAGTCGAGAGAGGACCCTGTAAGGACCGTTAATGAGTGGTCACCAAGGACATGGCGTCGCTCAATAGGCCCTACATCTCATTTGCTATGGCAATTAGCATTTGGAGCCGATGACGGTGATTCATAAAGCTGCTTTTACATGACCTACATGCATACGGTATTACTGTGGTATCATACCTTGTTTACTTGCATGCGATATTCTTGCAGTATCACACTGTGTTTACTTGCATGCGATACCCTTGCGGTATCACACTGTGTTTACTTGCATGCGGAATCCTTGCAGTATCACACTGTGTTTACTTGCATGTGGTATCCTTGCAGTATCACACTGTGTTTACTTGCATGTGGTATCCTTGCAGTATCGTACTGTGTTTACTTGCATGCGGTGTCCTTGCAGTATCATGCTGTGTTTACTTGCATGCGGTATCCTTGCAGTATCATACTGGGTTTACTTGCATGCGGTATCCTTGCAGTATCATGCTGTGTTTACTTGCATGCGGTAACCTTGCAGTATCATACTGGATTTACTTGCATGCGGTATCCTTACAGTATCATACTGTGTTTACTTGCATGCGGTATCCTTGCAGTATCATACTGGGTTTACTTGCATGCGGTATCCTTGCAGTATCATACTGTATTTACTTGCATGCGGTATCCTTGCAGTATCATACTGGGTTTACTTGCATGCGCTATCCTCGCGACATTACACTGTGTTTACTTGCATGCGGTATCCTTGCAGTATCATACTGGGTTTACTTGCATGCGCTATCCTTGCAGTACCATAGCTTTTTTACTTGAGATATCTTTTCTAAGACCATAGCTCTAGGATAGGCGCCGTTTAGGCTCGAAGTGATGAGATTAAGCGTGATGTCATTATGGAAGCCCTATGGTAAACGCCGTGTCCGGTTTTGAACAATTCACACAGCCGTTATTTATTCTACATATTTCACCATGGTTCGCGTTTCGGTGTCGTAGGTAAACTTAGCAATATTCTGTGCTTTGGCGCTATGTTTCATAAATGGGGTGGGCGGGGTTACCGGGTTCTTCTTTTGGGAAATTTTGATACGTTTATGAGTTTGACCTTCAATTGGCTGGGTAATTTCTTATCCACTTTTCCTGAAATATATAATTGATCTAAATTAATGTGGTGATCTCAGAAAAGTGGTTAGAATCAAATATCAACTTCATATTGAAATCGGTTGAATTCCCATCCCACAAAATTTCAGCACCCTACATGGAGACATTCATTAAGATATTGACTTTCCTTAAGACATAGCTAACATAACACGGGCAGGGCTGGTGGAAACATAAGTATATGCACCGGAAATGTCACAGTTAGTTGTGAGCACGGCCCTGTACCGCCTCAAAACCACCACCCCTCCCCCACCCACCCCACCCACCCTACTGCTGGTCATGTAAGGCTGTATAGCCAGAAGGAAGTAGTTATCTGAGAGTTCAATCATTAGCCACTGTTTACTGTTTATCAGTCTCTCCCCTGGAGAGTTTGGACTTTCAGAAAAGTAATAGCTTGCATTAAATGGGCAAAACGCACTCAAATAAATACATTAGTTTCATTATGGCATTAATCACCGCGTATACAGACTCACATAAACCTGCCATTAAATACTGGAAGAGGTATCAGTGTACCGACTAGCGACTCACATACACCTGCCATTAAATACTGGAAGAGGTATCAGTGTACCGACTAGCGACTCACATAAACCTGCCATTAAATACTGGAAGAGGTATCAGTGTACCGACTAGCGACTCACATAAACCTGCCATTAAATACTGGAAGAGGTATCAGTGTACCGACTAGCGACTCACATAAACCTGCCATTAAATACTGGAAGAGGTATCAGTGTACCGACTAGTGACTCACATAAACCTGACACTAAATACTGGAAGAGGTTCAGTGTACCGACTAGCGACTCACATAAACCTGACATTAAATACTGGAAGAGGTATCAGTGTACCGACTAGCGACTCACATAAACCTGCCATTAAATACTGGAAGAGGTATCAGTGTACCGACTAGCGACTCACATAAACCTGACATTAAATACTGGAAGAGGTATCAGTGTACCGACTAGCGACTCAATATAGGCTTACAAATTGTGCCGCTGAGCAATTGTCCTGTATCGGACCAATATACATCTGGATATCACCGCACCCGTTAGTCAACGCCGCAGGACCGATATCCAGTCTTATATTTGCACCAATATCCAAATGATATTGGCGCAAGGACCTATATCCAAATGATATTGGCGCAAGGACCTATATCCAAATGATATTGGCGCAAGGACCTATATCCAAATGATATTGGCGCAAGGACCTATATCCAAATGATATTAGCGCAAGGCATAATATTGAAATGATATTGGCGCAAGGTCTAATATTGAAATGATATTGGCGCAAGGACTAATATTGAAATGATATTAGCGCAAGGCCTAATATTGAAATGATATTGGCGCAAGGCCTAATATTGAAATGATATTGGCGCAAGATCTAATATTGAAATGATATTAGCGCAAGGTCTAATATTGAAATGATATTGGCGCAAGGACTAATATTGAAATGATATTAGCGCAAGGCCTAATATTGAAATGATATTGGCGCAAGGACTAATATTGAAATGATATTGGCGCAAGGACTAATATTGAAATGATATTGGCGCAAGGACTAATATTGAAATGATATTGGCGCAAGGTCTAATATTGAAATGATATTGGCGCAAGGACTAATATTGAAATGATATTAGCGCAAGGCCTAATATTGAAATGATATTGGCGCAAGGACTAATATTGAAATGATATTGGCGCAAGGACTAATATTGAAATGATATTGGCGCAAGGACTAATATTGAAATGATATTGGCGCAAGGACTAATATTGAAATGATATTGGCGCAAGGACTACTATTGAAATGATATTGGCGCAAGGACTAATATTAAATAGATATTGGTGCAACGACTAATATTGAAATGATATTGGCGCAAGGTCTAATATTGAAATGATATTGGCGCAAGGACTAATATTAAATAGATATTGGTGCAAGGACTAATATTGAAATGATATTGGCGCAAGGTCTAATATTGAAATGATATTGGCGCAAGGACTAATATTAAATAGATATTGGTGCAAGGACTAATATTTAAATGATATTGGCGCAAGGACCTATATTCAGTGATATTGGTGCAAGGACTAATATTGCAATGATATTTGTGCAAGGACTAATATTGCAATGATATCATTTCTTGATTGGGCCATTCCAGAGCATATTGTTACAAACACGATCACCAGTGCAATGCCATTTGATTTTGACTGATTTTACTCATTTATTTTTTTAATCACCCTAATTCCATATTTATATTTATATTCTTTTATTTCACATACATATATTCCGCTGGTAATCTTTAACAGATAAGACAATTACGTAAAATAATTATTATACGATTTAAGTCTGTCAACTTATTTAATCATCTGTTTTAACGATGTCCAGAATATCCTCATCGTTGAACCTCTGTTGTTTATCAGAGAAATACCGTCCACATTTCATTGTGTCCACCCCTGCGCTGTGCTATATCCACCAGCCTGTCACTAATATTCGTGCATCCCGTCACTCCCCGGGATCCCATCACGTCCCAGCCGCATCAATGGACGCTTCCAGTTTATCCATCAATCATATGAGTTATAATTAACTACGTGACGTGTAGAATGACGTCATAATCAATGACGTCATGAATGACTTAATTGATAACGGACTAAGCGTTGTTGTACAAATATTTAGTTTACTATTTAATAAATATGATGTTGGCAGCAACAGCACCCAGTCAAATTAGTTTCCAAATATTCAAAAGCTTAACTGAATGGTTTTCTGGAAATTGATAGTCAGAGAATGCACAGGCAAAGTGTGAGTGGGGCTTAACTGGAGCTGGGTGGGGCTAAAACTGGCTGCCTCCATTCTGCTACACGGCCACCGCTTCCTTCAGTTACCTGATCCTAAAACATATGCACACGTTTATTCTCATCGTGTCTTTAGAATGAGCTTTTCTTTGTGCACGTCAGCGTGAGGAGCTAACAGGTCCTATCAGATAACAAGGATTTGTTCATGTTAAGTTGTTAGATAAGCATAATATGTGTGTGAAACAGATGGACGGAGTTATTGAGTCGATGCCAGTCAAGGGTTTAGGGCGGCAATTGCGACTAATTGAGGCCATCTTTTGATAATTAGTATTTAGTCGGTCTGTTAGACAAACAAATTATCCGCCTGGCTAAGTACTGGTGAATAGGCCATGCGCGCAGCAGGGGTGGGTCGCCAGGACAAAACGGGGTGTGTTTCACAGCCTTTTTCAACTTGGCATTCATTGTAGCGTTGAAGGAATGCCCATACGTAAATTGCTCTAAAACGATTTAATGGCATATGTTTCTAGCGGGGTGTAGAACATATGCGCATTTCTAAATTATTTATTTAACAATTATACGTTTTGGGAGACCAGCGGTGCCGCGGAGATAACATCAGGCCGTTGCATGAGGGGTGTGAGGTGTGGCATGAGGTATGTGTGGGCTGTGGGTGTGTGGCTGGGTGGATTGTGGCATAGCAGTCAATACCCAATGTGCTAGAAACGTTATTCATTTTTTCAGTCATAATTCAGCCACAGTTGTTAAGCGTTATCTCATATTCTTGACAACTTAAATTATAATTGATAGCTGAATCCTCCTATCTAGATTATTAATACGCATTACTTTATCTATCGTGGAAATAGCGGCACTGTGTAATTAGCCGCGGCACTAGAGGCAGCAGTCTTACAGTTCAGCTCAGAAGCAACGTAAAATGCTTCCAAATAATAAAATTTTGAATAAAATATAACAAATGTCATTATTTTGCCGAACTTCCTATCAAATTAAGCTCAAAATATGCATCAATAAAGGAGACGTTTTATTTTCTGTGGGAAACATTTTAAAGTAGGTTTTAGCTTACTGCATCCCTCTATGACGCGTTTATATAAAGAGCAACATCAGCACGAGGGCGCTTTTACATGTGTGACGTTGTCAGTCAGCAAGTACGTCATTACCAATTCTTGAAATCAGCTTATTGGGAATCTGTCAAGCAGTTT
Organism: Chaetoderma sp. LZ-2023a; assembly: GCA_034401795.1. Taxonomy (NCBI): domain Eukaryota; kingdom Metazoa; phylum Mollusca; class Caudofoveata; order Chaetodermatida; family Chaetodermatidae; genus Chaetoderma; species Chaetoderma sp. LZ-2023a. Next base: position 12,596,171 of record CM067369.1, on the reverse strand, counting down.
GTCGTCAATCAAAATGGTATCTGCACGATCTAGCCCCCAGCTTTCGCTTTATTTCATGCGTTATGTTCCACAATGTCATAAACCTAAATAGACCATCAAAAGATCAGCGCTCATTTAATGCCGTACGATTTCTTTATTCACGGAGTCAAGTCGTTAACAGTTTACGGGAATCCCGTCTAATGCTGCGACAGGTCGATTTACGGACCTGGAGTTCCGGTTACGGACAGCAAGCAGAATTGAACGACTAGGAATAATCATTAGAGAGAGGGAGAGAGCCAGAGGCAAAAATCCTGCCATCGGCAACGCAAGCGATTCGTCGTCGTTGTTTCTCGTTCTGCCATCAATATTCGACATCAACAAGCTTGTTTCTATTAAGGCCTCGCCGCCTCGGGAAAGACGGGCAGATATTTCAGCATCAATAAACGCTTAATAGATTTATGTCGTGTGGCGAGTGAGATCTTAATTACCCTTATCATTGGGCTGAATCTAGCGGATTGACTGGCACAGTGCGACAGCTAATTTCAGAGCTATTGCGCGCCACTGAGATCGAGCTGTAAGCACGCGAAATACGGCAAGCATCGAGCTGTACGTCAGGCGATCATTTAAAAGACACCAGCAGGGCGGGTGTCGTCTCAGACCAGAGTTGCGCGTTCCTCTAATGAGATGACAAAGCTTGCGCCAGGAACTTAAACCCGACTATAGTGATAGGAGATAAAACCAACGAGACTGTATTAAAAATACTTCCTACATAATTGCGCTAACTAGCTTTTATCAGCGTAACCTATTTAATAAAAGTTAGACTAATCCGCGTGAACACTTTAAGAAAAAAGCTTTTCTTTAAACGTGTGACAAGCCTTATTGCACCTCATCCAGTGTCAGAGATTGACTTTGTTACCCAAGTGGACTTTTGTTAAACAGAGAAAGAAGAAAAGGCGATTAAGTGTCGTCGGCATTACGTTTTCTGTGCGCCAATGAGATTTGAGCGCGAGGTAGATTCTGTGAGTGATTGACTGACTGACAGCGGCTATTTGAGCAGTTGTTAATTGGCCTCGTGTAATGTCTCATTGCTGAGTATCGGCGGGGCATTGAGCCGGGATTAATAGACAAGAATTGCCAGTCAGAAGAGGAGGATAGCATCCCTGGCAGAGAGCGAACAAACCCAGAACTGAGCGGATTAAAACTGGCTGGTGCCATGACAACATAGATGCTCATTAAAGAGCCTTCATCAGACTCGCCGTGTGTGACAGTAACATCACTTAACTGGAAACATTTTGTCACTTACGACATTTTGGTCGCCAACATGGACACGTGTCAATAGTTCTACCCTGATTGACTTTTGACTTCATACATACATAGGGGAAATAGACAGTAATGTGCTAGGTGTCGTATACATTTCGTTGACGCAAGATATTTTAATAGCCTAAGCATATCTATGTAGCGTAACTATTTAATCGTATGTGGACTAAAAGCCTGTAGAATATTTCGTATTGCGTAGCGTAGGCGACATTGTAGTAAACTCAATCACCGGTTAATATATTAACTGAACGATGGAGCATCCGACAGCATTGTACCCGTACGCGTTGGGCATTATGTCTTCCGGTTTCAGCACGTATATACCAACAGTTGTCGCGTCCAGTCCGCGGATATTCTCATCAACGCGGACGTGGCATCAGCACATTTACGGGCAGCGTCCACGCAAACCCACTCCACATTCCATCCACGATATCCTCGGGATGCGGTGCATGGACGCTGATTATAACGACAGACTCATTAAGAGAGAAACTGATTTCTTTGATCCGCGTGATTCGGACCTGATGAGGAATTCTGATTTCAGAGCAAGTCTGAGATATGAGTCACCATCGCCGTCACCGTCTCTTACGTCATCGACAAACGAGAGTCCGTGTAAGTCTCTGGGCAGTGCTGGATCTGACCGGTCACCGGGGACGTCGGTGCACTGCAGGACTGCTAGAGTTGTCCAGCGTTCGGACAGCCCATGTTGTAATGATGGTCAAGATAAAGTGAAGGACACACAGGATATTGGCAGTGACGAAGGTAAGACGAATTCTTACGGTGCGATTTTCTCCATCTTCTATCGAAACGTCCTCCAGTGCCCGGAGCACCACCCCTCTGAAGCTATGGAGGGGTGCATTTCTAGCTAAGTTCCGCGCACACCTTTTATGCGCGTTGGAATCAATTTACATACTTTGAACCCAGATATCCCGGAATCCCATTTTAAAGGTAATTGTAGAGGGAAGCTGTAATATTTTGAAACTAATTTGACTGGGGCGTGGGTGTGGGATTGGGTAGGTGGGGTGAGGGGTTGTGGTGGTGTGGGGAGAGTGTGCTGTTTCTGTACCTGGCAGCAACAGCTCCCAGATAAATTGGCTTCAAAATATTAAACAACCTATTTATTAGATTGTACGTCCACCAAAGACGGGAGCTAAATGTCATTATGATTGTGACGACAGCTAACTAGTGACGTAATTAATTATGACGTCATATACATGAACAACATATCGGATCCATCTTCTTGACCTAGCATTAAATGTTTGCCATTTATGCTTTGTCACCAATCATACTGGACAACACATGACAATTTATACTCTGTCACCAATCACACAGGACAGACTACACATATACATTCATTATAAAGCGTTTTGATACTTTCGATTAGATCTCTTACCGTATTGAACCACATTCAATATTCACGTTTTCTCTGGCGCTTATTTTAAAAACAAATGTGCTGCTGAAATATGTGCTGATTTTCAAGGAGGCCCTCTTGATAATGAAATTGTTCCTAGCATAATGACAATGGGGATGTCCGATCTGTTACTCTAGTATATGACGTCATAGTCAATAACGTTACTATATAGTTGAGGCCGCAGCTCCGTCATGCAAACCGAAAAGTGCGTCACTATAGTACGAATTGAATTTACAATTTAATACACATTCTGTTGAATATCTTAAAACTAATGACTTTGATCTGTTATTACCATAGGCAACAACCCCAGTCAAATTAGTTTCAAAAGTATTCAGTAGCATACCTGTATAGTTACCGTGTTGTTGGAATTTGGGAATTCAGGTTTCAAAGTTTAAAATCGATTGCAGCGCGCGTAAAATAGTGGGAGCATAGCTAGAAATGTGTGGGCATAGCTAGAAATGTGTGGGCATAGCTAGAAATGTGTGGGCATAGCTAGAAATGTGTGGGCATAGATAGAAATGTGTGGGCATAGCTAGAAATGTGTGGGCATAGATAGAAATGTGTGGGCATAGCTAGAAATGGGCAGGGCATAATTAGAAATGTGCAAGTATAGCTATAAATGGGCGGGGCATAGCTAGAAATGGGCGGGCATAGCTATAAATGTGCGGGATATAGCTAGACATGTGCGAAAATAGCTAGAAATGTGCGGGGGAGCTAGACATGTGCGGAAATAGCTAGAAATGTGCGGGTATTGGCTAGAAGTGCGCGGTCATAGCTAGAAATGAGCGGGTATTGGCTAGAAATGTGCAAGCATAGCTAGAAATGAGCGGGCATAGCTAGAAATGTGCGGGTATTGGCTAGAAATGTGCAGGGAATGGCTAGAAATGAGCGAGCATAGCTAGAAATGTTCGGCCATAGTTTGAAATGTGCGGTGTATAGTTAGAAATGTGCGAAGAAATAGTTAGAAATGTTCGGCCATAGCTAGAAATGTGCGGGGTATAGTTAGAAATGTGCGAAGAAATAGTTAGAAATGGGCGGACATAGTTAGACATGGGCGGACATAGCTAGAAATTGGCGAAGCATAGCAAGAAATGTTCGACCATAGCTAGAAATGTGCGGGGTATAGTTAGAAATGTGCGAAGAAATAGTTAGAAATGGGCGGGCATAGTTAGAAATGGGCGGGCATAGCTAGAAATGAGCTGAGAATAGGTATACATAAGCGAGCATATATAGGTAGAAACAAGCGGGCATAGGCAGAAATGAGTGGAGCATAGCTAGAAATGGGCGGGCATAGCTAGAAATAGATACGCCTTTATTGGGAACAGCAACCACTTGGTTGATCAATTCCTTAATTAGTGGAAAAAAGACATTTCGGCGGTGGACTGTGTCATTATTGTGTCATTATTGTGTCATTATTGTGTCATTAATGGACATCGCCGCTGTCATCGCTGTTGTTATTGTTGGTGCTGTTTGTGTTGGTGATATTGATGCTACTATCGGAACAATACATTTTGCAAACAACAAAACTTCAATTCACCTTTCCAGTTTATCTATCCATGTCATGACGTCATAATCAACTAAGTGACGTGTAGACCGACATCATAATCATGACGTCATGAATTATTTGGTATAGCCCGTCTTTAACGCTTAATATCCCGACACGTACGAGTTGTATGCCTTTGCTATTTAATAAACATGCTGTTGAATATTTTGAAACTAATTTGACTGGGCGCTGTTGCTGCCATAGGTAGTAACAGCACCCAGTCGAATTAGTTTCAAGATATCAACAGCTTACCTGCATAATTATCTGGAAATTGATAGTCAAGAAGTTCGGAGATCGATCGATCACAACACGAGCGAGTGTGGGTGGAGCTTAGCTAGAGGTGGGCGGGGCATGACTAAAACTGGAACGGCCTATCAGCCTATCAAATAAGTAATTTATATAATCTTGCTATTGATCTGGAGTCCTACAGGTATAACTTGTGCGCATGTTTCTCCATTATGTGTATCTGGCCGTCAACAATTCGATAGATCACCCTAATGCGAGTCCACATTCGAACACGAAAACCCTCCTAAATATATTGCGTGAATTTTTCAGCCAACAATAATTGCCAATTTATGAAAATAAGTCAAATTCAAATTTCGTGATTTGAATGCCATGCACGTGTCGGGGAGATTGCTCCTCTAATCGGGCGTTAATAGTCGGGGCCGGTCTGTGAAGGTTTGACAGCTTATAAAACATTAAGTCTCCTTGAAATAACACCGATTAATACCCAATCCTGATGATGGCACGAACCCGGCAATGTCACATGTCGTCCTGGTGGCTAATAGCGTAATTAATGGCCCTACTCGTGACATAATACGCTGTAATCCAGGGCCATGTGTGACGCGCTTATACCCGCTATCAGTAACTTTACATATAGCCAGCTTGCTATATTTACATTGGGATGTTTGGTTCACCACATATCCCCATCCCCAAGTTGGATAATTGTTTTTGTTAAATGTTTTGCTAAAAAAAGATATTAAATCGTAAGTTAATGCGTTTTTCATGGAATACTATTTATCGACTTATGACATGCGCACTCTCAGTCAAGCCTTCTCAACAGAACACACCAGCTGGCTTTTCGAGCCACCATATGATGCGTCTGTTAAAACAGTTGTTTGAATGACCACCTTTCTTACAGAGCCACCACGGCCGGGCTTCATAAAACACAGTAGAGCTAGTCACATATATACAATACGGCTCAGAAAGTACTTCAAATGTTTCTAAAACAAAATAAAACGTATATTTTTAATTTGCTTGGACGCTTAAGGTAGCAATGTCTTCCAATCACACCGTGACCAACAGTCAAAATTGTACTAACCAATATGCCTCTGATTTGGAAACAATTTAACTTATTTCTGAGCCGCACTGTACAATGGCGGCCTGGCCATTGTTAGTCGTTACTTGAGACAATCTGTAAGATTTCTCTGCTTGAGACCCGCAAAACGCGCTCGGGAACTATTACTGAGCATTACGCTAGTCCGGACACGAAGAACTACCAGCATATATTACAGTAAGCTCTTAAACAAGTTTTCACATTTACAAAAGCAAAACCATTTTGAACACGATATAACAAATGGAAATAGAATATATAGAAAATAAATGAATACGTTTGATTCTTGTACGAAGAATTTAAAATAAAAATAAAAATAAATAAATAAATAAGTAAAAATAAAGGAAATCTGATAATATTGTACGCAGATATACAGCCAGTATAAGGTCTCATCCGGGGAATGCTAATGTGGACCTATGGCCTGTGTAGGACTGCCACCACGGTGTCCGTGGGATGGTGATGCCCTGGATTGCTAGCCAGACTTATTCTAAATTAGCAGGAATTAGCTTTAGTTAGAATTTATGGTCTATTTTAGGTCATTGTGACCTGAATTTATATTATAGGGGTCAAGTTAATTTTGAGGTCGTGATTCTTGGTGTGCTGTGTTTGATGCGTGTGTGCGTGCGTGCGTGCGTGCGTACATGCGTGCGTGCGTGCGTGCGTGCGCGTGCGCGTGTGTGTGTGCTTGAACTTTACTGTATAACAGACTGCGCGTGACTGAGTCTGGTTACTATAGGCTGTTACTGTGTATATTCATTAATTAATTAATTAATTAATTTATTTTTTATTTATTTATTTATTTATTTATTATTATTATTATTATTATTATTATTATTGTTATTATTGTTATTACGAGATGTTGTCTAATTCATTTCAACTGCATAATAGCCTAACACGTTCTGGCCGCCGTCACATAACAATGAACACGTAGTTGTATCTATCACTCATAGTCTCTGCGCTATGATCAAGCAGATGCTGGTTATTTTGTAATCAATGGGCCTTTCTAGTTTTAGCTATGCCCCGCTCAACTCCACTCGCACCGATCTCTGAACTCACTGACTATCAATTTCCAGAAAACTATACAGGTAAGCTGTTAAATATTTTGAACCTAATTTGACTGGGTGCTGTTTCTGCCTATGGCAGCAACAGCGTCTCATCAAATTAGTTTCAAATTATTCAACATAATGTTTATTAAATGCCAAAGACATACAATTCGTACGTATCGGACTATTAAGAATTAAAGACTGGCTATAACGAGTCATTTATGACGTCATGATTATGACGCCATCCTCCACGCCACGTAATTAATTATGACGTAATCTGACGTCATGAGATGGATGGATAAACTTGGAAAGGCCCATTCTTTTGAAAATCTACGTTAAACAGTAAAATTGCTTTCCATGTAATGAAATATTCAGCGGCAGCAACTCCTGATAGTGAGCGATTATTATATTAAATTAAGTTATTATAATATTCATTGCTCGTTATGAATGTGTGGTATTAAATTCCGATTATCAGTTATTTTATCATCTATTTAGCGCCATGGCCTGTTGGTATGATTACGCCGCTTCTAACCCTTAAACAACACGGCGTCTCAACATCAAGGCGGCTTCTGAGCAAGCTTGGTGAATTTTTTTTTGAATTTGGATGTGGCATGTTGCTGTTGTAGGCAGCAACAGATTCCAGTCAAATTAGTTTCAAAATATTCAACAGACTATACCTTAACTCATAAAGCACCATTAACATTCAATGATTATTTAAATATTAATCGTCAAATGCTCTTCAGACCATCCAGGCTATAATATTTTATGTCATGTGACAAGATTCTAATACGAAAACCCAAACATTTCAGAAAGTATAAAAATGTACGGACAATATCTCGTTCTGAACGCGAGATGTCAATTTTAGAACACGTTATGCGCCTATGTACCGATCGATGGAAATGATGACAAGAGCGGGACAATCCACGGAAATGATTCTAGGCGCGAAGCTATGATTCTTATCAAACCATTAACCATTAAATATTCAGCAGATAACATTAATCTGCTAAATAATATTAATCCTGCTACTGAGCCTGCGGGCACTCTGTATACATTATCTACACAATATTACGTTATGTGACTAAAAGTTATACATTCTACCTAGTACTGTTACCACTGCTACTGCTACCACTGCTACTGCTACCACTGCTACTGCTACCACTGCTACTGCCACCACTGCTACTGCTACCACTGCTACTGCTACCACTGCTACTTCTATCACTGCTACTGCTACCACTGCTACTGCCTCTAAGGCTACTGCTACTGCTTCTGCTACTACTGCTTCCACTGCTACAGCTTCTACTACTACTACTGCTACCACTGCTACTGCTACCACTGCTACTGCTTCTACTACTACTGCTACCACTGCTACTGCCACCACTGCTACTGCTACCACTGCTACTGCTACCACTGCTACTTCTATCACTGCTACTGCTAGCACTGCTACTGCCTCTAAGGCTACTGCTACTGCTTCTGCTACTACTGCTTCCACTGCTACCGCTTCTACTACTACTACTACTACTACTACTACTACTACTACTACTACTACTACTACTACTACTACTACTACTACTACTGCTACCACTGCTACCACTGCTACTGCGTCTAATGTTGCTGCTACTACTACTACTACTACTACTACTACTACTACTACTACTACTACTACTACTACTACCACTACTACTACTACTGCTTCTACTACTACTACCACCACCACTACCACTACTACTACTACTACTACTACTACTACTACTACTACTACTACTACTACTACTACTTCTACTTCTTTTTTTTGTGGGAAAATCCGACGCTGGCGCAGTCGGACAAACTTCACGGAGGAACTCCTTTAAAAAGGCTTGCTGAACTAGTAAGCCTGATTAATATTACACCAAAACAAAAGATAAATAATGAGCATTAATACAATCTATAAATACATATGGCTTAAATAGTGTAGATACAAAACAATAGGCTGATAAAGATCCGATAGCAAAACGAAACTTAACAAAGGCATTACTATTCAACCCAGGTGTAGTAGTAGACCCGTGTGGCGAGTGCAACTATCCAACAAATGAAAAGTGCCTCGTCAATCAATGACAAATAAGTCAATCATTGACGCCAGTGGGCTGATTCTTTAAAGATCAGCGGGCGTAGTAGCATTTGGGTAGTATAATACATATAGTCGGCAGAAAAATTACAGAAAAATAGATGGCGCTCTTGTTTACATTTTCGATTTACTTTATTGTAAGGTTTTGTAAATTACCATTCAATCCATGTGTGATAGTAGGCCCGTGTGGCGAGTGCATCTATTCAACAAATGAAAAGTGACTCGTCAATCAATGACAAATAAGTCAATCATTGACGCCAGTGGGCTGATTCTTTAAAGATCAGCGGGCGTAGTAGCATTTGGGTAGCATAACAAATATAGTCAGCAGGAAAATTACAGAAAATAGATGGAAATAGATGGCGCTCTTGTTTACATTTTTGATTTACTTTCTTGTAAGGTTTTGTAAATTACCCGGGAACAAATAACCCTATAAAACCATGTGCAAGTTTCTAAAATTACCCCGGACGATTTTATGATTCAATGGCAACTTACTTTATCGATTGATTATTAAATTACCCCAGTCTGTTTATTTGTTAACATGAATTATTAAACATAACAATATCAAAGTGCAGACTGAAATGAATTACAGGACACAGATTAATTAAAAGACACAGATAAATCAGCTGTAGTAATTAAATGATTTAAGCTAGTGCAGGCTCATTTATTTTTACAGTTCCCAACTCTATTGAAACTATGTTTGTTTTTGCACCATATGTCCTGGAATACTTTTTCTTTACCATGCTGCTTTAATCTAAAATATTCGCAAGGAATATGATTCAAGCAATGAACAAAATATTGCCTTTATTGCTCTATTGTGATTGCCCATAGATGGATTTTTCGTCTGTGCACACCGATGTTTCCAAATGGCCCAAACACCTATGGTTAGCATTGTTATTAAAATAATCCTTTCAGACTTTATAATATTTACACCGCTTGATCCAAATTCTCTAAATAAGACTACATGCATTTTTAGAACAATGGGCTTCGCTCCAAATTGTGCCAAGATTTGGCTGATATAGTCCCAAAATTGTGACGATATTGGACATTCCGCAAATAAATGCTCGATTGTTTCCTCGTCTGTTTGACATAAGTAACACCTATCAGAAGTCGTAATATTGCACTTGTATGTCAAGTGTCCCACCCATTGATGTCGACGTAGTAATCGCCACATTAAATCACGAGCCATATTTGGTATGTATGGAGAATGTAAGATTTTCCATACATTTTTCCAACTGGATGGTTTATAGCTTGAGTCATTTCATCTCCTAATTGCGATTGGAGGTGTTACTTGTTTTCGTCTCATAATGTGGTACCATTCCTTGGATCTCATCTTGTATTTTAACATCTCATCATCAAGAACTAATGCAGGTTGTGGAGTCAAACTATTATTATTTATATTTGGCAGACGAAACCATTCAATTGGTACAGCATGTTTTATTTTATTTAGCAACCCCTGGACATCTATATGCCTCATGTGTGTTTTTCTAGCTACTTCTTGCATTGAAATCCATCTACGTGTTTGAGGGTGTATCATATCAGATAAATGTTGAATGCCATATTTTGCAAAGGACGGTAGATAAAGTACTGCATTGTTATAACATATATTACTATTGCCCCACAATTGCTGTTCTAGTACTTCCTTCCAGCACGTAGGTGGAGGCATGTATCTGTCAAATATTTCTAACTCCTTAACTTGATCTGTAAACACATCTGGTATCATTTGGCTATTCGACGGTGGCTTCTTTGAGGTAAAAACATGCTCCGCCAGAAATGGTTCTACAATTCTCTCCATGAGAGCTCGTGAAACACATGCCCACGTATCATCTGATGTAATAAGATCATTCTCAAATTTTAACCTTAAAGAAACACATTTAACTTTAATATCAATTAAATCAAGTCCTCCTTCTAACTTAGCATTATTGAGAACACGATGGGAAACTAAATGATTCTTTTCTTCCCATATGAATGACAATATCAACTCATTAACCTCCTTTTCTACATGTTTTGGCATGTGTACACCAGATGCTGTATACCATAGCCCAGATAATGCCAAGTTGTTGACCACAAACACTCGACCAAAAATTGAAAGACGATGACGCTTCCAATTTGCTAATATTCTCTTAAGCTTAGATACTCGTTCATTCCAATTTTGTGTTGTATTCTGTTTCCTGCTAAAATAGATGCCTAAAATCTTAATGGTATCATTAGACCAATTGATTTCAAGTGGCTGGTCATTCCGCTCTTTCCATGGCCCCAAAAATAATCCTTTGGATGTTCCTTTATTGATTTTCAAACCAGATGCATTTTGGAACTTTTCTAGTACGTGGTTTAAAATTGCAAAATCATTGTTTGAACTAGCAAACACAGTTGTGTCATCAGCATATTGTGACAGCTTAAGTGGTCTTTCTATGCCACGAATTCATATACCTTGAAAGTTACTATTTTGCCTCAATGCTATGCCAAGGGATTCCATCACAATAACAAATAATAATGGCGATAGGGAACACCCCTGTCTAACACCACGTTCTAAGACAATTTCTCTGGATAATTGATTGTTCACTAAATAGCTACTCTTGATATCCGTATATAAAATCTTAACCCATTTAATAACGTTTGAGCCTAACCCAAACGATTGCAAAGAATTAAAAAGAAAATCCCATTCCACACGGTCAAATGCCTTTTCGTTGTCCAAGGCAATCACAGCTGAAGGGATGCTATCCTTCTCAACCAATTGTATAAGGTCTCTTATTAGCATGGTATTGGTTAAAATTGTCCTCCTAGGTACAGCACATGTCTGCTCTGTTCCAATGATTTCTCTTAAAACACTACCTAGTTTCTATGTTAGTGCTCTGAATATTATTTTGTAGTCTACACATAGTAGAGAAATTGGTCTGTAATTCTGAATTAGACGTCTGTCATTTCGTTTATATATTAGCCTTACGTATGCCCTAGCCATAGTTGGTGGTAAATGGCCTTTCTAAAAAGTTTCAGTGGCTAATTCTTCCATTATTGGACCTACAAGATGCCAAAACGTTTGGTAAAATTCAACTGGAAGGCCATCACACCCCAGTGATTTGTCTAGTTTCATAGGTTTAAGGGATTTAGTTAAATCTTCTAGTGTTAAGGGTTGATCACAAACTTCACTACCTGTGTCTGACACCTTTTTGTCTATATTTGCTGACAAATCCAATTTTGCATCTTCATCAATTCCCTCTGACTTGTACAATGACTCATAGTAATTACATACGATAGTACTCATTTCATTGTTGGTAAAGACGGTTGAACCATCCGACATCTTTAATGAGCACATCACCTTATCTATTGACCGTGCTTTTTCTAATGTGCAAAAATATCGGGTTGGCTTTTCCCCTTCTGCGTGCATCTGGGCTCTTGCTCTAATTTTTGCACCCTCAAACTCATATTGTTCTATATCTCTTATTTTACTTTTAATTTTAACCAGTGATTCATAATAATTATCTTCACTATTATTTACTTTAGCATTAATTTCCATCAGTGATCGATGAAGTGTTTTCTTGCGTTTGCGTATTTCCTGTGCTTTTCTAATAGCATACTTTCGGGAAACATACTTTAAATCCAGTTTTACATCCTACCACCATTGCAATGTGCTCGTATATGATGCTTTCCTATTAATCCAATGTTGCCAACAACTCTCTATATTATTCTTATAAAATTCTTCTCCCAACAGTGTTGTGTTTAATTTCCAAAAGCCAACCCCCTTTGTTACCCAATCAGCATTGGCAAAGGTTCCACAAACCATGTTATGATCCGAGAATGCGACTGGCTTAATATTAACATCTCTCCAGTACCCTGTCAACAAACTATTCACATACATTCTGTCGATCCTTGAACCAACCTTACCATCTGTCGAAAAACATGTAAGATCTTTACCATGAGGTTTTGATATTCTATAGGTGTCCACTAAATTTTCCGTATCACATATTTCTTTTAAGAGTCTATGTGATGTATCAGTATAAGTTAAAGCCACCACCCGGGAACAAATAACCCTATAACAATTGCTTGAGATAACGAATAGAATATTCTGGATCCAGAAATCTTTTCTAAATTATCGTATGATTCTGACTTCTGAATTTTTGTTTCCTGTATCAAAGCAATGTCAATCTGCTCATTTTTCAGAGTCTCTAGTAAGTGACGTTGCTTTATGTCACTATTTAAGCCTCTACAATTGAGTGTGCAAATTAGCATAAAAAGTAGTAAAATGATGTGTATAACCGCCATTATTAAGCTAACTAGATTTGGGTTTTTTCGACCCTCTCTTAGACCATTTACCTATTTTACTCGCAAACGCTGCACTACTTAGCTCAACCGTTTCCAAATGCTTATATTTTAATATATCTGAATCATGACGCAGATGCCTATATTTAACCCCTCTTGCCGTCACATATGGAACTAACACCTCTCCTGCCTCTGACCTGTACATGACCATTTCATCGGGTGATTTAGAACTCTGTGTTTGAATGGATATATCGGATTCAGTGACTGACATATTATCGTCTTCTATATCACTTTCCTCTATTTCTGATTCAGAACTCTCTCCATCTTTCTGTCGCTTTGTTCCACTCAATCGATCCGAGACACCAATTACTTTCTCTATATTATTTAAATCTACTAGATTGAGTGTACTCAGTGGAAAATCAAAGTTAGTTTCAGTATCTTGCGACCTGAATTTTACTTGTCCTAAATTAAAACTCTCTTCCAGAGGGTATTGATCATCATCTTCAACTTGAGTGGAATTAGCCTCTCTGACATCAGACTTGGATTGACTTGTTACTGGAGTAAGACCTAGCCCCTCATCTAGAACCTCTATTTCATCGCCTGCAACTACAGCGATTGGATTCTTGTTTTTTTCACCATGCTTTTCATTAACATGGACTTCAGCTACAATCTCAGTAACTACTGGTTCGATGACATATTCTTTAGCAACGTGATTCCCATTAACATGGATTTCAGTTACAATCTCAACAGCTACCGGTTCTATGACATTCTCTTTAGAGACAACTTGCTCTGCACTTTTATCAGCACCCTTTTTGACATTTGTTCTGCGGGCATCGCCACTTAAAATGATCAGATGATCCACAAACTAGACATTTGTTTTTGTTAGGGCAATCTGTTGCAAGATGTTCTGTGCTTAAGCAGATTCTACACTCTTTGATTTCCCCCCTGTACCATAATGGCAAGATAAATCGACCATCTATCGTGACCTTACTTGGGAGAGGTTGTTCTACCTTTTCGAACCAAATCCTTCTGATACCATTTTCTAAGGTTCGATCAAATGGATAGGTCTCGTGTTCTACTTTGTCCACTTTGCCATACTTGATCAATTCCTTGATAACCCGTTCATCTGGGATCTCTAATGGAACCTTCATCTTGACAAATAGACGACCAGAATCTATTTCCTCCACATTACACACCTCACCCTTCACGACAAGGACCTCGTCGAGCAACTTTTCCTTCACACTTTCATTAACTACGGTGATATTCTATACAGATTTGGAAACGTTAATGAGACCTTGAAGGACCCGTGGCCCTGCCCTAAGTACATCCTTCAACCCATGATACATCTCAATTGCCGAAACACCCAAAGCCTTTGTCGTGATTTTAAGACACAGGGTACGCTTATAGGAGGTTGCCATGGTGTTTTATTAAAAGAGGAAACCCATACTACTACAATATATAAGGGATAATACAAATATATAATACCAAGACGTCGGGGAAAGAGCTAAGCACTAAATAAATAGTGTCCCCTTTTGAAACCCTGACGTCTACCAACAAATATACGAATAGAGAGTACAGTCGTATATATCTAAGTGCTTCACTAACACCTAACCGATTAAAGTGGTTCCCTAATGCATACTAACATATTACAGACATATATTTGTTAGTCTGTTCGAGTTGACCTGGGACAGCCAACTGACTATAAAGATTTATATAATCAAAGAACTAAGCTTGCGCTTACAAATGAGAAAGGAATTAAATCCACTCACTCAAGCGATCTTGCCAAATATAATGCGCTAGCCAAGGAACTAGTAGCATACTGGCGCGGGGAGAAAAGTATTGCATTGACCACAGTAAGAGGAGACCTATTAAATGGCTGAAACCGCCAGCTAAGAGGAGTGCCTTTAGAAAATCGAGACACAAAATGCGCTCCAACCAAGACAAGAATTTACAAATTAAACATAAAGTTTGAAAGGAAATACTAATACGAAATATATGTGTAAAATTTATCTATAAAATCGCGCTAGAAACTAGCAAATTCGGGCAGCAATTGCAGAGCTAAATAAACGCGTGCGTTCACTTCAACTGCTGCTGCTGCTGCTGCTGCTGCTGCTGCTGCTGCTGCTGCTGCTGCTGCTGCTGCTGCTGCTGCTGCTGCTGCTGCTGCTGCTGCTGCTGCTGCTGCTGCTGCTGCTGCTACTACTACTACTACTACTACTACTACTACTACTACTACTACTACTACTACTACTACTACTACTACTACTACTACTACTACCTCATACAGTATTTGAATATCACAACGACATCTGTTCACTGCTGAAACGTATATGTACTTGATTACTTCTGGGTGTAAATAAATCGAATTGAATTGAAAAATCCCCCACCCCACTCAGCAATGCCATCTGACATATGTGTTCTCCAATATTCAATAATATATTGAATTAAAAACAATAGATTGAACAATCAATTGTAAATTTAGAAATATCTGTTTGTGACATACAACATTTACGCCTTACCAGAGTTTAGCTGGAATTAACCTATCCTTGTTTTGTGGGGTGGGGGGGGGTTTGTTTGGGGACTGGGTCTGTCTGGTGGGTAGGGTTGCAGGGGGTGGAGGGGGGGGGGCGGGTTGGGGGCTAGAAATATTTGAAACTTACAAGCCATCTCCCACCATATGATCAGTGAATTCTGTGTAAAAAGCGCAAACATTACGTTTGGACACAAGAACATTTACCAGGATAAATCTAAACTAAATAATAGGGAATGGTTCGGAAAAGATTGTAGTGAAAAGCGTAGAGAACATAAAGCTGTAAAAACGTTATCACACTAACAGAACAGAACAAAATTTGAAATCATTAAAAACTAGCCAGTAAAAACTACAAACAAACAAATAGAAAGCATTCGGGACAATCGAAAAAAAGATACACTCTAAACTAAAACACTTTAAAACACATCGACACTAAGTCATTCTGGAAAATTATTAACTAGAAAAGCACAAAAACTGAGAAATTACTAAAATTGTATTAGATGTTTTGTTTCAAAACGTTAAATCAATGAACTGACTGACGATGGATATGACGAAAATGGACGGCCTGCACATCTAGTTATAGCGGAGTGTGAGGAACTTGATGTAGCAATATATGAATTCAAAATAAGAAAAACAATCAGCAAAACTATAAATGGAAAAGCTAGTCAAACTGATGAGATAATCAACGTATATATAAAGAGCACATCTGAAATTTTGATACATATCTATTTGCAGTTATTTAAAGGACGGGAAAAGGGAAATAACAAATTATGTTTATTGGTAATATCATACAATATTAAATAAACTACCATCGGTAAAAAATGGGAATGAGTCAGGATTATGTGAGAAAAGCATTTACTAAATCTAGGAGTGCTTAACTTGGAACTAATGAGTGACCGTGCTGGTGCTTCGCACTCCGTCGTGTGTTAACTGTGTGTGCAGGTATACCGCATATCCTGACCGGAATATAACGAAAGCACACCTGAATATAGTTTTGTAAGCAGTATGAATAGTATTCTCTACAGGCGCCGATGTAGAGCGAATAACACACTACTGCTAATTCACTATTAATCCTTTTGAAAACGCTATATTTGAAAGCCACTTTTTTGGTTGAAGCAACAAGTTTCGGTCAAAATGATTTCAATATGCACTGCTGATTTCCAAGGTCGCAATATGATGCCTACTGAATATTTTGAAATTCGTGTGACTGAATGTAGACCCTGTCTCTGGAAATAAAAGCTCGCCGTCAAATTGCTTTAAAACTAGACAGTATTTAGCCTGTAGGCCGTAGTGGCTAATCAGTTTAGCGTGACCATAACTGAGCTTATATGACGGACTGTAGTGGGTATTATTTATTCGCTCGGCATACACCAGAGAGCATAGGTCCAGCTGCGTCACTAATTGGTTCCCGCCAGAATGACGTAAATTCTATTTAGCTGTTTTTTTCTAATTATTATGATTTATTTCTGTTTTTCACTGGTGGATATAGGTTGATTATTATATAAAGCTGTCATTCAAGAGCATATATTAGTTCCCTGATCCTTTCCTTTATTTCAGTTTTCGATAGAGGTTGTGTACCAGAGTCATGGCTGGTAGGAAAAATAATTCCAATGTATAAAAATAGAGGTGACCTGCTAGATCCTGCAAATTATAGGCCAATAACTCTGCTAAGTTGTCTCGGGAAATTGCTTACCTCGATCTTAAATGACAGACTAAAGGCATACCCAGAGCAACATGAGATCATCACAGAATCACAAACTGGCTTCCCTAGGGGAAGGTCAACTTTGGACAATATATATTCATTACACGCTATCTGATGTTTTATAGATTTCAAACAAGCATTCGGCACGGTCTGGAGGGCTGGGTTATAGAAAAAAGTAATTAAAAATAGTTTCTGGAAAATGCTATAACATAATATATAATTTGTATCAGTCAATAAAACCTGCGTAACGAAAAACCAAACAAATTAAAATTACTTTCTTAGCGCGATCGAGGTACAGCAAAGAGAAAATATAAAAATATACCACCCTTCATGTTTTCCATTTTTTAAATGTCCTTGAGGAATATTTGAAAGACAGAGGAGCACGTGGACTGTTATCTATAAATGCATTGAGTTATGAAAAATTAAATCTATTCCTATACCTAGCAAGCCTCCTCTACGCTGACAGCACAATAGTTTTGACTGATTCAGCAGAAAACTTACAAAGTGCGCTGTATTTATTTAAAGATTACTGTACAAATTTGAAACTCAAAGCAAACTTAAGCAAAACAAACATAATGATTTTTTCAAATAATAAACGGCACAGAAAGAAAACATTTTATATCGGAGAAGAAATTGAAGTATTAGACGAATATATATAAAAAAGTAACCGTAGTTTTTATGCATGTAGGACTAGAAATCTGAAACAGGGTAACAAAGCAATGTTCCAGTTACCCAGCAATATAACAGAAAATGATATACCATTCGACTTACAGTGTAGCTTATTTGACACAATGATAACACCGATGCCTTTATATGCCTCAGAGATATGGGGATTTGAATACCTAGAAATGACTGAGAGAAGTCAACTCCGCTTTCTAAAGTATTGTTTACGGGTGAAGAAAAACACACCCAAAGTTCTGATATATGGGGAAACAGGACGGTACCCATTAAGCATAACGGTGAAGTGTAATATGATACGTTTCTTGGCGGGTTTAGTGAAGGCAAGGTATGGAAAATTGTCCTCAGTGCTTTGTTATATATGCAGGGAAGGATATATGGGTCAATGCTATTAAATCCGTCTTACAAACCATAGGACAAGAAGACGTTATCGGAGCTGACCAAACATATTATGGTTAAATTGACTAAAGAAACACTGCAGACGCAATGTATAGCTAATTGGAGGCACGAAATGAACCCATCAAACCGACTCACTTTCTACAAAGAAATTAAACAAAACTTACAATTTGAAAAGTACCTTGAAAAGTTATCATTCAGAAAAGCGATGATTCTATTTCATTTCAGAACACTGAACTATAAATTAAAAATCGAAACTGGGAGATGGGAAAATATTGCTAGAGAAGAACTACTCTGTGCCGCATGTAATGAGATTGAGGATGAAACCACTTTCTATACTGGTGTATTAAATACAGCGCTTCCACAATATTATATCATAAGAATAAAACTAAAGAACTACTATCAATGTGCAATGTGCATATGCTTAAAAATTAAATACGTTCTTACTATCTGCTAAAAAGCCAAGACTAAACCACATAACATCGACATGTATAAATACATAATAGACAAATGCACACATCTCACAATGCTCACGACGCTACTACTACTGCTACTGTCACTGCTACTGCTACTGCTGCTACTACTACTGCTGCTACTACTACTACTACTACTACTACTACTACTACTACTACTACTACTACTACTGCTGCTGCTGCTACTGCTACTGCTGCTACTGCTGCTACTGTGCTGCTGCTGCTGCTGCTGCAACTGCTACTGCTGTTACTACTACTATACTGTGATGTACAGTTTAATACATGTAATTACTCCAATTGTTGTATAATACTAGCTGTACCTAGGACACTATAAATATGCTACAAATGCATCAGTTCCATTGCCATAGTAACCGTACTATACGCTGTTACCCCATATGCTATTGTACTAGGAGAATAAAGTGACTGGACTTGAACCCGTGTTCTAAGGAGAAATGTACACTCCATATTAACTTACCTCCTTACGCTATTGTATAGTCTGTGAGAATAAAGAGAACATGAACCTGCATTTAAGCTCGTGAGAAACACTTCTCCTTTGAGATATAATGGACCTTTCAATTTTTAGCTATGCCCTGCCCATCACTAGCTAAGCTCCACCCACACCTCGCCGTGTTGGGATTGATCGATCCCCGACTGCCCTAGCTATCAATTCCCTGAAAACTATACACGGAAGCTGTTGAATATTTTGTAACTAATTGGCATAGGCCGTCTTCAAATATGCGTTCGTGACGTACTTATCGACGTCATTCATGACGTCATTCATTACGAAGTCATTGCATACATCACGCAGTTCATTATGACGTCATATGATGGGTGGGTACTCTGGAAAGGTGAATTGTAATACACATTGTACCTAATATTCTTGGCGGATTTGAAAAGATGTTCCGAATGGTATTTGGTGGGTGTTGATGGGTGACTGACAGACGTATGCATATGCCCTTGGCTACGCTGGATTAAATTAGTTATAAAAGGTCTAATTTATTATTTCATTCGCCTGTTGCCGCTGTTTGTTCAGTAAAATCGTGTTCAGAATGCACCCGCACAAGGGAATTAATATTGTAGCGAAAGCAGTCTGTAATTTAGGCAAGAATCAAGGCAGCCATGCGTATCAATGACCGTAATCAGACACACATAGCACGAAAACATCCGATGTAAAATATCCATATCAAAATAGTCAAATTCCACAGGCAAATATTACTATAGAACATAGCTAACTACATACACATATAACACCAATAGCCAATGCCTAAAGCCGCATGAACATTGGAACTATCCAACATATATATATATATATATATATATATATATATATATATATATATATATATATATATATATATATATATATATATATATATATATATATATATATATATATATATATATATATTAACCGAGTAGGCTACCTATATAGGTACATCCTATAAAGGATACACGGGGTATATAATTTTGTGTCATATTTGATATTCCCACAACTATGGAACGGATAAACATTGTTTGTTATTGCGATTGTCAATTTCAGGGTTTATCAAATTATGTTATTAATCTTTTAATGTTTATGAATTATCGTGTTTTTATTTATTATGTGCGTCAATGACTTTCATCCATGTCACTTCCCTTTTTACATTTTAGTATTAATGCGGGTCTGAACTATCAGGCAATGATACACTTGTGAAGGCCTAATTTGATATTATTCATATCGGTGCGAATATAGCAATGGATATTGGTGTTCTGTGCCGGTGACCACCCGGCGCGCCGACATCGAAGTCGATATTGGTTTCTGCACCGTTGACCTAGGGTCCTGCCGATATCGAATTCGATATTGGTCCCCTACCATTTGTCAACAGCGCCAATTCAACATTGGCACGCTATAACCATATCAACAAACGGCTAATCAAATACCAATATTGGCGAATAATCAATGGCGATTAACCAGATACGACTGAACAAAGACCCATAATCAAATATATTCCATTAATCGAATACATTCCATTAATCAAATACATTCCATTAATCAAATACATTCCATTAATCAAATACATTTCGTTTTCAACCATTAGGGTAATTTAAATTCTCTTGTTCTTTCTTTATAGACGAAGTAAGGCCTCTTAAACGGAAGATGTCGGAGAGCGGAGATGACAAAGACGACAATTTAACAGATGATGGAAAGGGAATGAAAAAGAAGAAGGCTAGAACGACGTTCACAGGGCGGCAGATCTTCGAATTGGAGAAGCAATTTGAGCAAAAGAAATATCTATCGTCTTCAGAGAGGGCAGAGATGGCGACACTGCTCGTTGTCACAGAGACGCAGGTGAGTCCAAGCATCTGTCTGTGATATTGTCTATCTCTCTGGATCATGTTCCTTGCGTGAATGGATCCATTTCTAGCTATGCCCCGCCCATTTCTACATAAGCTCCGCCCAAGCTTTTCGCGTGTTGGGACAGATTTATATAATTTGAAGCCTGAATTCCCCTAATCCTATCTTGAAAGTAACTATTCAGGTAATCTTTTGAATATTTTGAAACTACTTTGACCGAGTGCTGTTGCTGCCTATGCCATTCGTTACGCATTTTTATTCTGATGTCAGACTACGTGTAATGTAATTGATTGTGACGTTATATAGCTGAGTCGATCCCACACAGCCTCTGGTGTTGTGTGACCTATCGGATCTATCCATTGCAACGAGATCGCATGTTTGTCTGTCAGTCCGTATGCATGTCTTTAGAGCACATACTATCTATCCGTCTGTAAAAGCAATATTCATTTAAACCTATAAGACTAATGCAAACACAACATTTACATTTTCATTCATGAAATAATGCCTCTTTGTAGGCCTATTTCATATCTTTAACACATTACCTGTCTGATTCTATATACCATAAACAAGTGTATGACGTCATAATAACGTACGTCACATGTATGCTGACGTCACAATCAAAATAAGTGATGAATTACGTATATATCGAGCTCCGTCGTGCACCTTTAAACGTCCGTTAAGTGTGGGAATTATATATTTTTGATGGATTTACTATTTAATAAACATTTTGTTGAACATTTTGAAACTAATTTGACTGGGGCTGTTGCTGCCATCGGCTACGTTGAAACTGTGATTCTGAGTTCAAAGAATAACAATCGATGCGAACACGCGTGAACCGTGAGCCGAGCTTAGCTAGAAATAGGCAGCGTAAACCATGAACAGAGCTTAGCTAGAAATATGCAGGGCAAACCGTGTGTGGGCCTAGCTAGAAATAGGCGGCGTAAACCGTGAGCGGAACTTAGCTAGAAATGGGCTGCGTAAACCGTGAGCGGAACTTAGCTAGAAATGGGCGGCATAAACCGTGAGCGGAACTTAGCTAGAAATGGGCGGCATAAACCGTGAGCGGAACTTAGCTAGAAATGGGCGGCGTAAACCGTGAGCAAAGCTTAGTTAGAAATTGGTGGCGTAAGCTATAAATGGGTGGCATAAATCGTGAGCGGAGCTTAGCTATGAATGGGCTACGTAAACTGTGAGCGGAGCTTAGCTAGAAATGGGCGGCGTAAACTGTGCACAGAGCTTAGCTATAAATTAGAGACGTAAACTGTGAGCGGAGCTTAGCTATAGATGGGAGTCGTAAACTGTGAGCGGAGCTTAGCTATAGATGGGAGACGTAAACTGTGAGCGGAGCTTAGGTATAAACCGGCAACATAAACTGTGAGCGGAGCTTACATATAAATGGACGATGCAAACTGTGAGCGGAGCTTAGCTATAAATGGGCCCGCATAAAGCGTGAGCGGAACCTAGCTATAAATGGGCGGCAAAAACCACGAGCGGAGCTTAACCATAAATGGGCGGCGTAACCCGTGAGCGGAGCTTAGCTATAAATGGGCGGATCTTAGCTAGAATTGGCAGAGCTTCGCTAGAAGTGGAGGGATCCTAGCTAGAAATTCCCCACCTCACCTCTGTTTTCCTTAGCACCACATTCTACATCACATACGTTGCCTCAGCTACCTATATGATTGCTCTGAACGAAGACTGACAACTCATTCCTGAAAACATGAAATAATAAATAAATCTGACAACTAAGCAATTGAATTCTCGAATTTGCTCAAGAAAATTTCAATATTCTCATAGAAAATGTTCATTTGCAGACTATATTAAAAAAACCTAATTTACCACTGAAACGACAGACTCGGTTATCCAACCTGGAATTCAACATAGGAAAACGAAATAATATCATCTTACATAACAAAAAAGCAATAAATTCAATCAAATAAACGCTCATCTCTATTATTTCCATCGTTGTTAAAATCCTTACTTCTCTCATTGCATAGACACGATCGAAGACAATAAATACTATATCTGTTTAAATGTATTAATATACAGAACAAAGACAAATAATCTAGAGATCTGCAGATTTCGGAGGCTACTTTACTATATGGCAAACACAACCTTACTATGAAGGCAATGGACCTTTCCATCTCTAGCTATGCCCCGCCCCGCCCATCTCTAACTATGCCCCGCCCATCTCTAGCTATGCCACGCCCATCTCTAGCTATGCCCCGCCCATCTCTAGCTATGCCCCGCCCATCTCTAACTATGCCCCGCCCATCTCTATCTAAGCTCCACTAACAATTCGCTCGTGTTTGGATTGATCGATTTCTGAACTTTCTGACTATCAATTTCCAGAAAACTACGGGGGTAAGCTGCTAAGTATTTTGAAACTATTTTGACTGGGCGCTATTGCTGCCAGTCAAATTGGCTTCAAAGTATTCAACAGCATGTTTATTAAATAGTAGAGACATACAATTCGTGCAACATGTCGGACTATTAAGAATTAAAGATGGGCCAAATAGAATCATTTATGACGTACTGTCACCCTACACGCCACTTAGCTGCTTATGACGCCATATGACGCCGGATTGATAGCTGGATACGCCGGAAAGGTGAATTGCTTGTTGTTCTAGAAAGTTCAAAATTTCATAAGTATTATTATTATTATTATTATTATTATTATTATTCGCGCAGGTGAAGATCTGGTTTCAGAATCGCAGGACCAAATGGAAGAAACAGGAAAACATATCAAATTCCGAAGCAGCAGAACATAAAGTGGCCACTTCTGACAAACGGACGTCCAGTCTGGAGAGGTGTAAGAATGGCACGAGCTCGGGGAAAGGGCATAAACCAGGGACTGAGGCCCACAACACTAGCAGCAACAGCAGCAGTAATGGCAGTAATAATACTGATAGTGTGAACGATGATAGGGTGACGGGAATAGAAACGGCCGGTAGTTCCACAGACAATGTTAGGTTAATTCCAACTTCCAATTCCAGAGACTTAACGTTGACAGAGAGTGCAGCCGGCGATAAAGCGTGCTCAGCAGCACCGACGATGTCATCTAAGCATCCATCATTACCCTCAAACGACGGCACAAGCAGCGAATTAATCAAAGCAGCCGATAGTGCAGAACGTCTGCCCGATACCGCGTTCACTAATCGTACTAACGAGGAAATGAATTCCTCAGATTTCCATTACGGTACAGCTTCTAGCGCGTGTCAGAAGCAGCAGCCCCCAGGTTCCCCTGTCTCCTCCATCACGAACAATACTACTACGACGACAATGACGACGAATACACAACCTGACGCCAGCAATATGGGCGCCAAAACATGGACAGATTCAGCATCAGAAAGTACGAGACGAGCCTCTCCTTACTTGTCAAATTCAGACATCGCGTCAGGGAAACTGTCGTCGGACACTAATGGTTTAACAATCGTCTGTTCAAATGCTTTAGACTTGGTTATATCACATACCCTCCATAAACAAAGTGTTCGATCAGAATCATAAGATATTGAAAAACACATTCCTGAAAAATTCGAAATTTTTCAAATAATTTTTTCTGGTGTATATTAGTGACTTTTAATACCAGAGTGCTTGCTTCGCGTGTGTCATGTTAGAAATGTTGACCAAGAATAACTGCCGAACTAGTCACATGTTTTTGCAATGATGGACAGTGGTCAAGGACTGTACGCAGCAAGAAGACTATATATGGCAAGCCTAGATATTGTAAATCGCCATAATGATGCTAAAAGATTACCAGATATGAGAGCATGACTTCACATATTTGGCAAATAAGATCGTTATTTGCGGTATTCCTATATGTTTTCAAAGAATATGTATAAATTATACACACATGATACGACGCATTACTTGATGAATAACTTTAAATATTCCTGTTATTCCAATGAAGGGGATTTTTTATTATAAAAACGTTCATGCTCTCAATATGAATGTAAACATTATTCCCATCATGCACTATGATACACAGCATTAGGGGTGTACTAATTTTCTATCCGGCCAGATCCGGATTAGGCCGGATCTCCTGAAATTCGGCCCTGATTATCCTGCCGGATGGTGGGATTTTTAATTGTTCTGATACTTATGCACACTGCAAGTACGATTTAATGGTTTTTAGACATCAACAATTTGGTTATTGTTGAATCAGTGTGATTGCTAGTGTGTCTACTTGGTAGTTGTATGATCTGTTGCACACTAGGAGAGAAGGATGAGTGATTGAATATATCAATGCATAACAGTATAAAAACTTGCTTCAGTGAGACGACCTTTATTCTGAATAATTATCCAGTAGACCGTTTTTTAAAATTTATTTACCTAAACTATAAAGCTCATTTCTTCTGGCGATATCCATCTCTGTACTTTGAGACACTTCTGGTAAACATCTTAATGAGTTACAATGGTAAAATTAACACGTAAAACGTTATTCTCTGAGAAACAAGCACGTGGCATCATAATATGGCATGTTTGTCCAGGCAATCACGACCCATGCTGCTAGTACAGTGGATGTGTGGCAAGTTCAATAGATAATTCGAATTAAACGTGTACCTCCATGGAGATTGCTTTGTATTTGATAAATTAAACTTCAAATTATTAACAAGTATTTTTTGATAATCTTTGCTGCTTCTATCTTTCAATCCCATCGTTAATATTAATAAGATGCCATATATGTGAATAGTTGTGAAAGAGTTTAGCTCAGCTGTGATGACCTTTTAGATGCAATGACAATTTGTCCGGTGTTTGTCAATCAACAACCGCGGCACATTTTGTCATTGCTGGATGGATACATTTTTACATGCATGTCTATTCGTTCTGCCAATATTTATTTGAGCAACACGCACGGATATGAAGTGGCCAGAGTCATGGCTCTTATTAGATTCGCATGGTATCTTTAGGTAAAATAGATCTGGTGCGCATGTTCCCATTCGTTTACATGTTATCACTGAATTAGATACAACTTTGATTATAATTATGTTCATATTATCTATTCAAAGTATTGAAATATATGCATAAAATATGTATGTGAAATATTTTGCCATTAATTATTCACAGTTTAAATGCTAAATTTGGTCAGAATAGAATATAGTAGTGTTGGGAATTGGTACTATTTTGTGATCGATGATTGGTTTTATATACTACCCGCTGGTCAATTAATGATTGATCATAACACGCTCTCATTTTTTATCCATTTTGAATGCAGTAATTATAGCATGTTCAAGGATAATTACCCCTTTCAAACCAAGTCGCACATATGACAGATTCGTAATAATTTAAGAAATAATCTGTTGAATATTTTGAAACTAATTTGACTGGATGTTGTTGCTGCCTTAGGCAGCAACAGCTTCCAGTCAATTAAGTTTCAAAATATTCAACATGTTATCGGTATGGTTGCTTTGCAATTAACATACTATTTCAGTGCTGAAAGAATTAATGTCTTAGACTAAGAAGTAATACTATATAGTTGTAACAATTAAATTTAAATTCTTTTCCAAAAACTATTCGTTTTCTAGCTTGACGAGTTAAAATATATGAATAAAGTCAATTTATAAAAAAACAAAATCGGTTTCTGAAGTCACGAAACATCGGTTGGTTGAACATGCAAACCAATCAATCATCGATCAAATCGATTAATCGGAACGACCATAGAATATAGTATATTGTTTGTGAAAATCATGATAACATGCTATAAGAGTTATGTCCCTAAATAGGTCCTACTAATGCTACCTCTGAGAAAATTAGAAAATAATGTAATTTTGTTATTCATTGATGGATTTTCACGAAACTTGGTGGGCGGATACATCTAGACATAGAACGACGGCCCATATTGGCATATATAGACAAATGTAAATTATCCCAGTAGGCCCTACATTGTACATAGCATTAATAAAATATTCAGTTGCTTTCTGTACACTACCTCTCGATATCTTTGAGAGATTCATACACGGCTATGGAAACACATCGGCTCCGTTATGGAGAGAACACCCATAGATGTTGGTACAAAGGCGAAATCCAACATGGCCACCAGACAACCATTTTGGAAATCAATTTCTGCTTGATAAGTGCCTATATGTAGCTTTGACGAATTGATGCCAAATTTTAATCATCGCCTATGTAATTTTGTGGTATTGCTATCGAAATTGGGTCTGGTGTGGTCACTTAGTTACGATTTTGAAAATTGTTTTCTGTGAAATTACTCTTGAATTATTTAGAAATTTGAACAAATAACTAAAATTTGGTAAGTCAATTAAGCGTAATATACGGGAGGGGTGATATGAATAGTATTATATGGTCCTTCACTTTGCAGCACTTCGTCGTGGTCCAGTTCAACATACTGACCCTTTGGAATATATTATTTCTAAGCAAAGTATTTCAAATCAGATAATTCGTCTGGATTTGCCTTGAATCCAGCCAGATACCGGATACTGCAAAGAATAAGCCAAACTGATTATGCGGCCAGATAATGAATTCGGTGCACCTTATACACTGTGCTAATATACACGCTAACATACCTATAGCAGAATCCATTCTTAGCTATGCCCCGCCCATCTAAAGCTAATCTCCCGCCCATGTTTTGTCCACGTTAGGATCAAATACGTCGCATATTAGCTGCCGTCACAATCACATACCTCGCGTATTAGCTGACATCACAATCAAATACTTCGCGTGCTAGCTGACGTCACAATCAAATACTTCGCATCTTCGCTGACGTCACAATCACATACTTCGCGTGTTAGCTGACGTCACAATCAAACATTTCATATGTTAGCTGACGTCACAATCAAAACAACGTGGCTCCGTCATGAAAAACGACAAAATCCACCATTACGGTGTCGGCCTATGAATTGTATGTCTTTGCCCAATTTACAATTTTACAAACATTCTGTTGTAAATACAACACCTTACCTGTATAGTTACTTTGAAATCGAGATTCCGAGAATTCATTTTTCAAAGTTTCAAATTGATTCCATCACGCGTAAAAGCTGGTCGGAGCTTAGCTAGAAATGGACCGCACTATTGATACTGTCATGAAGGCGAGTAGATATGTCGATAGGTGCATTATTATCATTATATTTCCCGTATCAGGATTGCATACGTTGCTGGATAGAACACATTTACACCCACAACCACATAAGCAAACTAGTACACCATTTGAAGATTTTAAATGGCTAGATCCGATCTATCACTCAAGTATATGGCGTCATAATCAATTACGTCACATGTAGAATAACGTCACACAACTATAACTGACACAGAATGCTTCGTCATGTAGCTGGAATAGTTCGTTAAGTGTACAAAGCGTATGCCTTCGATGGATTTACCCAAACAAATTAGTTTCAAAATATCCAAAAGCTTATTTGTAGGATTCTGGTATTTCACGGTTCACAGTAGGCTATATAAGTCGATCCCAACA
The DNA here is from genome assembly GCA_034401795.1 of Chaetoderma sp. LZ-2023a. Classification (NCBI taxonomy): domain Eukaryota; kingdom Metazoa; phylum Mollusca; class Caudofoveata; order Chaetodermatida; family Chaetodermatidae; genus Chaetoderma; species Chaetoderma sp. LZ-2023a. The sequence goes on along the minus strand of CM067369.1, from coordinate 12,567,659 downwards.
CGTATAAAACGTGGGCGGAGCTTAGCTAGCGATGGGCGGGGCATAGCTAGAGATGGACGGGGTTAGATAGAGATGGGCTAGGCATAGCTAGAGATGAGCGGGACATAGCTAGAGATGGTCTAGGCATAGCTAGAGATGGGCGGGGCATAGCTGCAGATGGGCGGGACATAGCTAGAGATGAGCTAGGCATATCTAGAGATGGGCTAGGCATAGCTAGAGATGGGCTAGGCATAGCTAGAGATGGGCCGGGGATAGCTGCAGATGGGCGGGACATAGCTAGAGATGGGAGTGTCATAGCTAGAGATGGAAGGGTCATAGCCAGAGATGGGCTAGGCATAGCTAGAGATGAGCGAAACATATCTAGAGATGGGAGGGCCATAGCTAGAGATGGGAGGGCCATAGCTAGAGATGGACTAGGCATAGCTAGAGATGAGCGGGACATAGCTAGAGATTGGGGGCCATAGCTAGAGATAGGCAAGGCATAGCTAGAGATGGGCGGGGCATAGCTAGAGATGAGCGGGACATAGCTAGAGATTGGAGGGCCATAGCTAGAGATGGGCAAGGCATAGCTAGAGATGGGCAAGGCATAGCTAGAGATGAGCGGGACATAGCTAGAGATTGGGGGGCCATAGCTAGAGATAGGCAAGGCATAGCTAGAGATGGGCGGTATAGCTAGTGATTGGGAAGGCATAGCTAGAGATGGGCTAGGCATAGCTAGAGATGGGCGGAGCTTAGCTAGAGATGGGCGGAGCTTAGCTAGAGATGAGCGGGGTATAGCTAGTGATTGGGAAGGAATAGCTAGAGATGGGCGGGCATAGCTGCAGATGGGCGGAGCTTACCTAGAGATGGGCGGGGCATAGCTGCAGATGGGCGGAGCTTAACTAGAGATGGGCGGGACATAGCTAGGAACGGCTCTCTCTATTGGTTTACCTTTAGCATAATGCTGAATTTGTTAATAGTGCAGATGTCAATGAAATGTTGCACAAACGGCCTGCAGCTATGGTGCGCATGTCTGCCAAATTTCATAATGGCGACATTTTCCCTCCAAATTTACACTAAAGTAACAAAATTTCTGAAATTCCACATATATCGGATGTATACATAGAGAGTCATGTTCCTAAATTTTATTCTTCAAACCGTTATTAATTAACCAGTAATAACCTATTTATAATACCATATTTTCCCTTAATAATAATAATAATAATAATAATAATAATAATAATAATAAAAGTGATATTATTTTATTTGAATCCAATAATTATTTATATTGGTTAAAATATCTTGCCATTATTGCCCTTCATAGAGTAATGATTATTATTACAAATTCATTTTGATGACATACATTCTATCTGGAATAGTTTGAAATCTATATTTGACTAGACGAGGAACACGTGTATGATCAGAGACATGCAATACATTTAAATGTCTCTGGTATGATGCATTATCTTTGCCAAGTTTCAGGTTTGCATCCATATCTCGTACTTGCTGGACGGAACTCAATGCCACCCCAGCAGGCACATGACGTTGTTTCAACGTTGAATCCACGTTGAAATCACGTCATGACGTGATTTCAACGTGGATTCAACGTTGAAACAACGTCATGTGCCTGCTGGGACATACATACAGAGAGGCTAACTACGAGGCTGTTTAAAGCTCATCAGTTGTCAGATACTTAGTGCGAGAAATTAAAACTGTCCAGTCAGATTAGTTTCACAGATTCCAACCGTTGATCAAGTGTTTAATTTACGTCACACAAACGCTTCTGAAAATGACGGTGTTGTGTTCAGTCTCCAGAGAACATCCCATAATTCATTGCGCTCGGCACACTATATAGAGTCTCCAGATAGCTTCCCACAATTCATTGTGCACACTATATCGAGTCTCAAGATAACTTCCCACAATTCAATGCGCACACTAAATGCGCTCTCAAGATAACTTCCCACAATACATTGCGCGCACTATATACTGTCTCTAGATAACTTCCCACAATTCATTGTGCACACTATATAGTCTCCAGATCACTTCCCACAATTCATTGCGCACACTATAAACAGTCTCCGGATAACACTCCACACTTCACTGCGCTTACTACTATTCAACTTCAGTCGTACCCTGTACCTGTTGTACAGGTTCTGGTTAACGTTGAACGGTAGTTATCGCAATCAATTGTGGGAAGTTGGCTGGAAACCAAATAACTACCATCAGAGCTCTGTACATTTGTATAGGAGTGACTATGCACCAATATGGGATTGCATCACTTCAGTGCTCATATTTATTTACTTATTTCGATAGAGAACAATTCACATCACGTTTGCGTAATACCTATTTATCGATTTCTGCTCAGCCATGAACTCCCAGTACCATCAACAGAAACATAAGAAACGTACCTTTCACTTCAAATACGAACAGTTATTGTAATTCAAAGTACATAAGGTTTCTACAATGTTAAACAACGAGCAGACAGCTTAATTAAATATTTTATTAACATGATGAATGAATCATTAATTTACTAGTACTGCTGATGACTACCTTCTTAGAAGAACCACTATCTGAGCGCTCTGAGTGACATATAGACCGGAGAAGGTTTGTAACGTATCGTGTGTATTTCAATTATGTTATATTGATATTAATTTATTAATCATTAAGTCTCCAAACCTGCCACCACTAGCCATTGGCGAGACAGAACAAAATCTCTGTATCTATAATTTTAGCGTTTTAGTGCCCGGATTCCTATGACACTGAAGGCCTATCTATGATACACAGTACAGCTCAGCCATAACTTCTTCAAACATATTTTATTGTAACAAATTTATATACAGTGGGATTGGGCATAAGTTCCGTCAACTTAGAGACACCCTCTCCCTACACCATAAGTTAACACGTTTCCAAAATAAGATTAGGCGTACTGTTGCATATTTTGAATATAATTTGATTGGAAGACTTTGTTGCCTAAGGTTTCAATCCACTGGACCTTTCCAGTTTTAGCTATGCCACGCCCATCTCTAGCTATGCTCCACTCACACCTCGCTCGTGTTGGGATCGATCGATCTCTGAACACCCTGACTACCAATTTCCAAAAAACTACACAGGTAAGTTGTTGAATATTTTGAAACTAAGTTGACTGGGTGCTGTTGCTGCCTAAAATTAGTTTCAAAATATTCAACAGCAAGCTTATTAAATAGCAAAGAATTACAAAGACATACAATTCATACAACGTGTTGGACTATTTGAGATTTGATGACGGTCTATATGGAACCCTTTGTGACGTAATGATTGTCACGTCATCATATACGCGCTGGGCTGGTTATGACGTCATACGAGGTCGGGTGATGGATTGATACTCTGGAAAGGTGAATTATGTTCAACGTATTCAACAGAACAGTTCTTTCATTGTTTGTACTAACTAACATGTTTCCATTTTGCTTTAGAACCATGTTAAATTATGCTTGAGCTTTACTGTATTCCACATTGTCCAGGAATGAAGTCGTATACGTCACGATCTAATCACATATGTTATTCTAACCTGTATTAATTATTCATCCCTCTCCTTCTCGCTTTAGGCAGGACGGCTTTACCGTCCTGCGACAATATAAGTTTTCATTCGACCAATCAATCAATGTGAAACAGAATACAATTAATTTTATTATACCATTAAATTGTATTGTCCTTGATGTATTTGGCCAACACGAATACCCATCAAAGGGCCATTCAGTCAGTCTCTTATGTCGCTGCTAATTATTGGTACTAACTTACATTATAGTAATGGCTCAATCAGCAACATCTTAATGGCGTATTTGTCTCCTTGTCTTCATAGTAAATTTAAGAAGGGTTGGAACGAGGGATGGGTGGGGATAATAGGGAAGTTTTGCTCAATGGAATATAAATATAGTAATCAATCAATTTGCAACGATATATGAATGCTGTATTTGGGAATGTGAGAATTCTGATTAGATATATTGAAAACCAATGAGGCTGGTAGAGAGGTTTGCTAGAGTCTTAAAGCAAGGGCGCACGTGCTTGCGTGCGCGCGCGCTTTATCTGTGACTTAAAAATGCAGTCATTGTTGTGTTTGAAACAAATTTAAAGAAAAGCCTCAATATTTTCGACCATGAACTACTCAAATGTCTCAACGTAAGAGCAAGGACACCCTGGAAACCTTTGAATACGTTACGTTTAATTTGACTGAAAGCTGTTGCTTCCCTAACAACAGCCTTCAGCCAACGTAGTTTCGAAATATTCAACTTCCTAGCTCTTTTTTTCTTAAGTAATGCGCTGTGTTCCTAGAATAACATTATTAAGCCACAGAGCTATCAGCTCAGTGCCCAGTGTGTAAAGTAGTCGTTTAAAGAGAATACGATATACCATCTTCAGGCTATATTCGTTAATCAATGGGAATATATTTAGTCAGGATTGGGATTATTAATCTACAGTGCACAGATGATATGTATGCTACAGAGAAACGTAGACAGGAATATATACACCACGAACAGAACATTGCTCGGCCTGGGGAGAGATTTAATACGTGTCCCAGTCCAGAATCTGAGCTACGCGGAGTACGGGTCTCTTTCCAAACATGTCCCGCTTTAAGACAATCAGTTATTAACTGAATGATCGATTTCTCGGCCCTATGGCAACAGCTTGATTGGAATTTGCTTAATCTATAAGGACCAGTCTCTGTGGAATTAATGCAACAATCTGTATATTTTCATGTGTCTCAGTTTTCTTCTCGTAATGATGTAATGATCGATGTTCGTGGCAACTTAAAATAATCAAGCGACTCTTAAGTGATGAAGAAGGAATCAGAACAAATGGACAGGATGCGTTACTTAGAGCCTACACATCAAACATACACCACCACATCAACACATCAAACATACACCACCACATCAACACATCAAACATACGCCACAACAGCAACACATCAAACATACCACCACAGCAACACATCAAACATACCACCACAGCAACACATCAAACATACGCCACCACAGCAACACATCAAACATACGCCACCACAGCAACACATCAAACATACGCCACAACAGCAACACATCAAACATACGCCACAACAGCAACACATCAAACATACCACCACAGCAACACATCAAACATACCACCACAGCAACACATCAAACATACGCCACCACAGCAACACATCAAACATACGCCACCACAGCAACACATCAACCATACGCCACCACAGTTACACATCAAACATACGCCACAACACCAACACATCAAACATACACCACCACAGCAACACATCAAACATACGCCACCACTGCAACATGTAAAACATACGGCACCACAGCAACACATAACACATACGCCACCACAACAACACATCAAACATATACCACAAAACCAACACATCAAACATACCACCGCAGCAACACATTAAACATACGCCACCACAACAACACATCAAACATACGCCACAACAGCAACACATCAAACATACCACCACAGCAACACATCAAACATACCACCACAGCAACACATCAAACATACGCCACCACAGCAACACATCAAACATACGCCACCACAGCAACACATCAACCATACGCCACCACAGTTACACATCAAACATACGCCACAACACCAACACATCAAACATACACCACCACAGCAACACATCAAACATACGCCACAACACCAACACATCAAACATACACCACCACAGCAACACATCAAACATACGCCACCACAGCAACACATCAAACATACGCCACCACAGCAACATGTAAAACATACGGCAGCACAGCAACACATAACACATACGCCACCACAACAACACACCAAACATACGCCACAAAACTAACACATCAAACATACCACCGCAGCAACACATCAAACATACGCCACCACAACAACACATCAAACATACCACCACAGCAACACATAAAACATACGCCACAACACCAACACATCACACATACGCCACAACAGCAACACATCAAACCTACGCCACCACAGCAACACATCAAACATACACCACCACAGCAACACATCAAAGATACGCCACAACACCAACACCTCAACCATACCACCACAACAACACATCAAACATACACCACCACAGCCACACATCAAACATACGCCACCACAGCAACACATCAAACATACGCCACAACACCAACACATCAACCATACGCCACCACAGCAACACATCAAACATACACCACCACAGCAACACATCAAACATACGCCACAACACCAACACCTCAAACATACCACCACAGCAACACATCAAACATACCACCACAGCAACACATAAAACATACGCCACCACAGCAACACATCAAACATACGCCACCACTGCAACGTGTAAAACATACGGCACCACAGCAACACATAAAACATACGCCACCACAACAACACATCAAACATATACCACAAAACCAACACATCAAACATACCACCGCAGCAACACATTAAACATACGCCACCACAACAACACATCAAACATACCACCATAGCAACACATAAAACATACGCCACAACAACAACACATCAAACATACGCCACCACAGCAACACCTCAAACATACGCCACCACAGCAACACATAAAGCATACGCCACAACACCAGCACCTCAAACATACCACCACAACAACACATCAAACATACCACCACAGCAACACATAAAACATACGCCACAACACCAACACCTCAACCATACCACCACAACAACACATCAAACATACCACCACAGCAACACATAAAACATACGCCACAACAGCAACACATCAAACATGCGCCACAAGGGAAACACATCAAACATACGCCACAGGGGCAACACATCAAACATACGCCACAAGGGCAACACATCAAACCTACGCCACAACACCAACACATCAAACATACGCCACAACACCAACACATCAACCATACACGACCACAGCAACACATCAAACATACGCCACCACAGCAACATATAAAACATACGCCACAACAACACACCAAACATACGTCGCAACGGCAACACATCAAACATACGCCATAACGGCAACACATCAAACATGCGCCACAAGGGAAACACATCAAACATACGCCACAAGGGCACCACACCAAACATACGCCACACGGGCAACACATCAAACATACGCCACAAGGGCAACACATCAAACATACGCCACAAGGGCAACACACCAAACATACGCCACAGGGGCAACACACTAAACATACGCCACAAGGGCAACACATCAAACATACGCCACAACGACAACACATCAAACATACGCCACTGGGGAAACATGCCAAACATACACAACTGCAGCACATCAAACAAGTGCCACCAGAGCAACACATCAAACATACACCACCACAGCAACACATCAAACATACACCACACCAATAATACATGAAACATAAACCACAGCGACAACACAACCAACATATGGCACCCCAACAAACATACACCACAAGACGGGTGGTTGAAAGCCAGTCCGGTGAAAAAAGATTTTTGTCCTCTGGATGCTGGTCTGGTGGTAGAGCACTCGCCTACGGGTCGAAAAAATTGAAAAAGGTAAAATTACATTCCAGATGATGAATGAACTAGATCCTAGTGCCAGTGCGTCGTCAAAGACAGGGTTCGTAGAACTCATGCTTAACAATAATAAAAATTAACTGTAGGGATTCTGTCTCTAAGTTTCCAGAACTTGCATGTGCCCAACCACATTGTACAAATATATTACATTACACTATGTTTAAATTAAAAAACTACTGCTACTGCTTCACCAGCTGTTGCTAGACCGATTCTATATTTCTGTTGCTGCTACTATATATATATATATATATATATATATATATATATATATATATATATATATATATATATATATATATATATATATATATATATATATATATATATAGACAATTTGACCCTAAGCGTAAAAGTAATCACATGAGATTAATCCGCCATTTTAAAAACCTCATTGCCCATTTACGTGGCTAGGTAATCATTGCTTTTTCACAAATCGGGAGGCATAGCCATACGCAGATGTGAAGTATTGACGTGTCGTACTGACATGTCGTATTGACATGTGTCGTATTGACGTGTGTCGTTTCGACGTGTCGCATTGATGTGTCGTATTGACGTGTGTCGTTTTGACGTGTCGTACTGACATGTCGTATTGACGTGTCATATTGGCGTGTGTTGCATTGACGTGTCGTATTGACGTGTCGTATTGATGTGTCGTATTGACGTGTGTCATATTGACATGTCGTATTGATGTGTCGTATTGACGTGTCGTATTGCCGTGTGTTGTATTGACATGTGTCATATTTACGTGTCTTGTATTGATGTGTGTCATATTGATGTGTCATATTGACGTGTGATATATTGACGCATTGTATTGACATGTCGTATTGACGAGTCATACTGACGTGTGTCGCATTGACGTGTGTCGCATTGACATGTGTCATATTGACATGTCATATTGATGTGTCGTATTGACGTGTGTCGTATTTACATGTCGTATTGATGTGTTTCATTGAAATATGGTATTGACGTGTCGCATTGACATGTCGTATTGCCGCATGTCATATTGGCGTGTCGTAATGATGTGTCGTATTGACGTGTGTTGTATTGACGTGTCGTATTGACGTGTGTCATATTGACGTGTTGATATTGACGTGTCGTATTGATGTGTTGTATTGATGTGTCATAGTGACGTGTGTCGTATTGACGTGTGTCCTATTGATGTGTGTTGTATTGACGTGTGTCGTATTGATGTGTCGTGTTGACGTGTCATATTGGTGAGTGTCATATTGACATGTCGTATTGACGTGTCATATTGATGTGTCATCCTGACGTGTGTCGTATGGACGTGTGTCATATTGACGTGTGTTGTATTGACGTGTGTCATAATGACGTGTGTCATATTGACGTGTCCCATATTGACATGTGTCGTATTGCTGTGTGTCATATTGACATGCCGTATTGATGTATTGTATTGACATGTATTGTACTGACGTGTCATATTAACATGTCATATTTACGTGTTGTATTGACGTGTATCGTATTGATGTGTCGTATTGACATGTGTCGTATTGACGTGTCATATTGACATGTCGTATTGATGTGTGTTGTATTGATGTGTGTCATATTAACATGTGTCATATTGACGTCTGTCATATTGATGTGTCATATTGACATGTATCGTGTGTTGTATTGATGTGTGTTGTGTTGACGTGCCATATTGACATGTCATATTGATGTGTGTTATATTGATGTGTGTCATCTTGACATGTGTCATCTTGACATGTGTCATATTGACGTGTGTCATATTGACTTGTCATATTGTCATGTGTCGTCTTGACGTGTGTTGTATTGATGTGTGTTGCATTGGCGTGTGTTGTATTGATGTGTGTCTTATTGATGTGTGTCGTATTGTCATGTCGTATTGTCTCATCGCATTGATGTGTGTTGTATTGACGTGTGTCATATTGACGTATGTCATATTGATGTGTGTCGTATTGACATGTCGTATTGACATGTGTCAGACTGATGTGTGCCATGTTGATGTGTCGCATTGACATGCCGTATTGACGTGTGTCGTATTGATGTGATGTATTGCCGGGTCTCGTATTGTGTCTTATTGATGTATCGTATTGACATGTATCTTATTGATGTGTAACTATTGACATGTGTTGTATTGACGTGTGTTGTATTGACATATGTCATATTGACGTGCGTCGTATTGACGTGTGTCGTATTGACATGTCGTATTGACATGTGTTGTATTGACGTGTGTTGTATTGACATATGTTGTATTGACATGTGTTGTATTGACGTGAGTCGTATTGACGGGTGTCGTATTGATGTGTCGTATTGATGTGTGTTGTATTGACATGTCCTATTTACATAAGTTGTATTGACATGTGTCGTATTGATGTGTCGTATTGACGTGTGTTGTATTGACATGTCGTATTGACATGTTGTAGATATCGGATTGTCTTAGAGGGAGTCATGACCCGATGGACATCTTATATTTATGAGTAAGACCTAAGTAAAAATTTATCTTTTGAAGATACCAGATGAGCTAGAGGAGGGATAACATTGTATTGGTAGAGTACAGAGTAGTAGATGTTTGCACTGGATGACTGGATGACGTCACCAGCCAATGATGCAGATGCGAAACTAGTATGGAAACAGAGTAGTGTTAAAGCTGAAAATGAAATGAAGTAGGGGGAGAAGCGAGGTGCTGGTTTGATGATATCTGTCGGTAGGTGGAAAAAGTAAGGATGAAAGTTGTTGCCATGGGATCGGCAAGTAGTTGATAGTATTCAGCGGATGGGCAGGGCAGTGGTTTACAAAATAATAAGTTAGTAGAAATCGAGAGGAATCGATGGGAATCGTTAAGGATTATGAGCTAAATGACAACGAACCGACTGACCCGAATCTCGATAGAAAGCACAACAACACCAGATGGTGATGAGCTCATATAGCTTCAGTGCTATTAACCTTCCTAAATTACAGGCATATGCCTAAAAGCGAGGAAGAGGACATGGACAGAATAGAGTCAAAACATGACATCCTGTTGGGAACAAAATTGTATATCAACTATGCGTCGATCAGACATGGCAGGCTAATTATCAGAAATAAGTAATTGTTGATAGGAACCGACAGATCGCATCAAAGTGGAACCGGCACGAACCAGTTGGACCACGTTCAGTGTGGTATCGTTTCCGGAAGTAGTTTTGGGCAGGGGAAACGTCATAATCAGGGAATGGCGGATGAACTGCTGAACGCGGTAACGGGGACTCAGAGAGTATAAATGAAGCACTTTGAGGTTTTATCAGGAGGAGGGAGAAAAGAGGAAAAACTGGTATGAAGGATAAGCTCTGGTTGAAATTATTGAGTAGGCAGGAATGATAAGTGACTAGTTAGGATAACAGATCAGCTCGATTGAGAGTAATCCTTTTAGTATAGAATCGAATAGAGATATTCCTGTGCGAAAAGTAGTTACAGTACTACAATTCATATAAATGTTATTCGTAATTTATGACAGTAAAAGTCATCTTCGTTTATAAATGTACAGTTAGAATTAGTATTAAAGTCATCACCTTGATAACATCAAGGCAATAGTTTTGTTGTGCATTTTAACTCTGGAGCATACGGAAGACCACCGTATCTTACCTCATCCTTCTGAGATTTAGTCAGATCAGGCCCGGATATCTTATACAAATATCGTACCTTACATCCAGTTACGAGGCGAGCAGGTATCCATCTTTTGTGTTTTGAGTAAGGAAAGTTGTCGCAGCAACTTAACATACAAACTTTACGCAAAACGGAAAAGACGTCATAATCAATTAGATAGATAATCATTTCATAGCATCATCAAAGTTGAAGAAAGAGAAGCGAAAATCTTCAGTGGCTTCAACTGCCAGGATCCGGAGTTAAACAGTGAGTACATAAGAATAGATGGCCCAGGAACAGGGGAGACGACCAACAACGATAGTAGTCAGAGACATAGCGGACAGGGTGGCAGATTTCTTGGTAGCAGCGCAGCAGTCGGAAGGTTGCCAAGTAACCCAACACCGGGAGTACGGGAACAATTCAATTTGTAAGATAACCACTGCTATTAGTTGTCCAGAGCATCCGAGGGTGGCTAGGGTGGTAATTAGTATTCACTACAGTTAGCGACAAAAATGGCAACAGGGGGAGGAAAACCAGACCCGACGCTACCACCGATAGATAGACTACCACCGATGGAACTTAGGCCAGAGACGGTAGCCGCCATGCGAGAAATGGGGACAGCCATGGCGGGGGAAATTGTAACGAGTAGTGAGAGACGAGAAACTGCCAGGGTATACCGACGGGAAATACGGGATACCATATACCGGATACAGCCATGTGATGGTGTAGTGCCCGAAGAGGTGCGTACCTTTCTGGATGAAACCAGGAGGGCATGCGTAGCCAATGAAGGACGGTTAGATGGAATACCGGCGTATGTGGTAACGAGAGCGGCTAGGGGACAGTTGTCAAGAGCGATCGACGGGTTCATGGTTGGGAAAAGAAGAGAAGACATGTCATACGGGGAGTTGGCTGGATACATTACAACCAACTTCGTATCCACAAATGAAAGTGAAAGGATCAAGTATGATCTGGAAAACATGAAGCAGAGAAGAAACGAGACGGTGATTACTTTCAACCGGAGATACAAAGAAGCTAGCAGTAGGGCATACCCTACTGAGAATGAAGACAATCGCCGTACCATTCTTGGTATTTATTTGAGAGCTTTGGGCGACCAAGGGTTGAGCAAACGCATAGTGCGTAAAAGAACCACCACCTTGGCCCGAGCGATAGAAATATCCGAGGAGGAAGAAACTTGCAATGATTTATTACGGGCGATGCAGATAGAAGAAAGACACGAAGAAAGAATGGAGGTAAACATGTTGGAGGAGGCTGAAGAAAGGGAGATATGGAGTGTAGTCAAGAAGCTGAAGCAACAGATAGCGGCACAATCTAAGATGATTGAGCAGCTGTGTGGGCTAGTAAAAGACTTACAGAAAACGGAAGAAGCCCCGAAGCCAATGAATCAAAGGAAGCAAATCGCGAAGAGGGTGGCCCAACAACCACCGAAAAGACATGTCCCCGCAGAAGGAACCGCCCCGTCGAGAAATATGAGCAACGTGACGTGTTACAATTGCGGTAGAAGTGGACACTACAAAAGTGAGTGTAGACAGCCAATACAACCGCTCCGTGGTGCACTACGGAAGAGAGCGCCGCGTCCTCGACCCCAGAGGCCACCAATGACGTGTTTTCGGTGTGGGCGGGAAGGCCACCTGGCCCGAGATTGCGGGAATAACATGTTCGGAAATACTCCGGCAATAGTCAAGTGTTTTGGCTGCGGACATGAGGGACACTATGCTCGAGATTGTCCGAATAACGGGCAAGAACAACGTGGACAACAGTCGTCAGGCCGGCCTATCAGACGCCCGGAGCGTAAGATAATGCGCCGAGCGACAAAACGTGCCGCCAATGATGATAGGGACATAGACGAAGTCGATAGTAGCCATAGGGAGCAACATATTATTCCTAGGGAGTGTTCGCGAAATGTAAGAATGGATTATAACAATTCGCGAAGACGAGACAGTGAATACGAGGACAGGGACGGTTTCGTATTAACGGGTCCGGGAACTGACGCGTATGGGCGATATGGTGGACGCGACACATCACCTCGGCGAGATTCGTATGCGGAGGCAGTGAGCAAGAGAAGGAGCCCCGTAAACTAAGACGGAGAAAGCCGTTGGTGCAAGCACCGACCGAACGGTTTTTAATCCGTCTACAAGTAGATTCTAATGGTCCAACGGATCAGGGTGAGTACCTGCATGCCTTAGTGGATACTGGTGCTAGCACATCCTTGATTCGTAAAGATATATGGCGTAGCATGTTAAAGGCAAGGCCATTGAAAAGAGCAAAAACGCTCTTAGCTGTTAATGGTTCTCCCATAGAATTGTTGGGAGAAACCCAAGTAAAATTCAAAAACGCCTGGCCTATTCCTAGTACGGTAGTAGCACGATTGAGGCATGAATGTTTGCTTGGAGCGGATGCTTTGCACTTGGGAAATGCAAAGATTGATTATCAGGCCAAAATAGTAGTATGGTTTGGCCGGGTATATCCGTTTAGGTATCCTTATAAGGAACAGATGAATTATGTCTATGAAAGTTGTAAGGAAACGACCGGATATAAAGATATCGACAAGGTCTTGGGAGACTTTGCGGATATTTTTGATACGGCTCGTCCAAAGACACTTGGATTGGTTCCCAAAGTGAAGTGTACGGTATTAACAGGAGATGCGTTTCCCATAAGGCAGAAAGCCTACCGTCTACCGCTAGCCAAGCAGTATATAGTCAAAAACCAAGTGGCTGAGATGCTGGCAGCGGGTGTCATAAGACCGTCGTCATCACCATGGGCGTCACCCATTACATTGGTCCCTAAGAAGGACGGGGACACTAGGTTTTGTATAGACTACAGAAAATTGAATTCCATATGTCGTAAGGATAGTTATCCTTTGCCGAATATATCGGACATTTTTGATTCTATGGGCGGCACAACGGTGTTTTCTACTATGGACTTGAAGTCTGGCTATTGGCAGATACCAATGGACAGCCAAGACATAGAGAAGACAGCGTTCGTATGTAGTGAAGGCTTGTTCGAATGGATTCGGATGCCATTCGGTTTTGCGAACTCAGGTGCCGTATTTCAGAGGGCAATGAATGATATTTTTCGAGAATTCGTGGGAAAATATATGCATGTTTTCGTCGACGACATAGTCGTATATTCACGAAATCCGACGGAACATGCACAGCACTTGCGCAAGGTCATGCATAGGATACGAGAGTATAATCTTCAGGTTAAGAAAAAGAAGTGCGAGTTTGCTAAGCCATCAGTTGATTTGTTAGGGTATCACATTTCCGCGCAAGGAGTGGCTCCTCAGGCTCAAAAGGTCAAGGTCATTAGGGAAATGTCACCCCCACGGGATGTGGGTGAAGTAAGAAGTTTCCTCGGAGCTACAGGTTATTACCGCTCCTGTGTGCAAGGCTATGCCGAAATTGCTAAGCCTCTAATAGAATTAACAAAAAAATATAAACGTTTTGAATGGGGGGCGGATGAACAGCAAGCGTTCAAGAAATTACAGAACTTGCTGTGTAGTGAGACGGTTCTCACATATCCAAATTTGAATGCCCCGTATAAATTGTATACCGATGCGTCTAGCTATGCGATAGGTGCAATATTGGTACAGGTAGATGATAATGGTGTAGAGCGAGTAATCCAGTATGTGAGCTCTACTCTAAAAGACAGTCAGTTGAATTAGCCTGTAATAGAAAAGGAAGCTTACGCCGTGATATATGCGTTAAAGAAGCTTCGACCTTATCTATTTGGCGCGCAGTTTACCGTGTATACTGACCACAAACCCCTAAAGAGTTTGTTTGTGGGAGAGGTTAAGAACACGAAAGTGCAGCGCTGGGCCATACTGATTGCAGAATACGGATGTAAGATCGAATAGATCCAAGGCTCGAAGAACATTCGAGCGGACATGTTGTCCAGGTTACGTCGTCCAGCGGAGGTCGCCACCTTAGATACTGGCGATTTTGTCATACTGGATGTGGATGAGGGTGCGTTACCGCACGTCCCTCTGGAGACATTCGATATTCCCTACGACGAGTTGTGTATCGAACAAACCAAGGAATACCCGGAGTTGTTTAAGAACACCCCGGAGGAGTACATGGTTAAGAATGGTATTCTGTATTCTTTAGTTACGCCCTCAGTGTTAGACGCTGAGTACCCCAGAATCGTCTTACCTACCCTGTTCCGTGAGAAGGTGCTCCGGATGGCTCATGAACGAGCTGGTCACCAAGGTCTGCAGAAGACTATCGGTATGGTAAGGGATTCGTTTGTGTGGACATCTTTAAGGAAAGATGTGGTACGTATGCTGGAGAGGTGTACGACGTGCCAGGTCAATCGACCTGTCACTACTTGACCACGGTACAGTGAGATGCCCATGGCCAATTATCCGAGTCAGATAATAGGCATGGATTTGATCGGTCCACTGTTGGAATCAAGTAAGGGTAATGTGTATATCATGACGATCGTTGATCACTGTTCTGCGTGGGCAGAAGCATTTCCGATTCCGGCTAAGATGGCTCAGAATGTGGAAGACAAGTTCTTCAACGAGTACGTTGCGCGTCATGGTGTCCCTGAGATAGTAGTAACTGATCAGGGAAAGGAATTTTGTGCTAAAAATCTGGAGGAACGATTTAAGGAACACGGTATAGATCATAGGAGATCGAGTCCATACCATCCACAGACAAATGGACGTACCGAGAGGTTCAATCGAACTCTTAAGGAGTTAATCCAGAAAGGGGTGAATAACGCGTCTCGTGCGTGGGAAGACGAGTTGGGTGCAGCGTTGACAGCGTACCGCAGTACTCGTCATTCCATGACCGGATATACGCCATTCTATCTGACGTATGGTCGACGAGCAAGACTTCCGTTTGCAATTCCCGTAGATGCTTCACAGGATCTTAGTGAGAGACTGACGTGTCTCAACAACGCGTTGCTACGCGCTCGTAGTGAAACGGCGAAGTCTCGCGAGGTTCACCGAGAACAAATTGACAAACGTGCAAACGCTGGTATCTTCAAGGTGGGGGATTCGGTAGTCGTAAAGGCTGAAGAGAGGATGAAGTTGACCTCTCGCAGTGACCCCGAATATGAGATCTTTAAGATCAACGGGCCAGTGGCTCATGTCCGACATCAGAGATCTGGGAAGGTGTGTGTACTTAATATAGCCAAGTTACGCGTAGTTGACTCAGAGATGTGCTGGGACAAGGTACGACCACGCCCTGTTCGTAACCCCACAAAAGGTACGAAAGCTAGCCATCATCCGAGAATGATGCAGACCCCTGAGTCTGAAACCTTGCCTGTAGCCGCCAAGCATGCGACCCCTAGTGGGATAACTCGTAGGAAGCGGCCCGCTTCTGACGATGAACCAAGGGTGAGCAAGGTGGGTAAGAGGGTTGATAATAACATCAGTCAACCTGGTACGAGTATGACTCGAAACCATGAGTCACCAACCGAAACTCACGTGGTTACTCCTAATGCGATGATGGACACGTCGGAGGAGGTACCCGAGAGTGTGCCGGAGCCAATGGAAACGCTGCCAGCATATCCATACTTTCTGCGCAAGCGCAGTCATGTACCTGATGTCGAAACTATCACCAAGCGACTCAGGATCGGTGCGTTTGGGCGTGCTCTATATACGATGACTTCATCGATCGTATAGATGCAGTCATACTGCGACGTAGCCGCAGATAATGATCACTATGAATTATACCCTGTACCAGTAAGCATCGTACTAGTGTAGCAGCGCATATTCGGTAAAAATTGACATCATAATATCCGATAGAGAAGTAAAGGTAAAACGTTGCGGTAGTATAGCATCATGTATGCATTTAAGTTGAGCATTGTAGTAACGGTGTTTAGTATGGTGTTAGGTATGTGTAAGGATTCCAGTGTACACCGATTGCCGAACGGTATTATGATAACCGAACCGGAATCAGTATCAGTAATCAGAGCGGAATGGACAGTAATAGTTTCCATAGACCATCCATATTTACCGAGTGATTTCCTGGGAAGATTAGCACAAATGGCTAGTTTAGTGGCTGATATAAGTCGAAAGACTTCATTCTTAAGCAGAGCGGATATATTTGGCCTCCAGCATAGAATAAACGAGGAGTGCGATAAATCGCCATAAAAACACAGCAAGCTATGGTAAAGAGAACGCACCGCAGGAAGAAACGGGGATTGTTTAATTTCGTCGGTGACATAGCATCGTCGTTATTTGGAACCGCTACCTCGGGGGACATGGATGCTCTACGTGAAGTGGTAAAGACCGCAATGGGTAATGTTAATAGAGTGGTACATTTTGCTAATAAGTTATCATCCCATGTGAAATTGGCATTCCATGATATTAATATGAATACGGACCGCATAAATGAATTGGGCGATAGCCTAGTGGAGGTAACAGGGAACATGAGTAAGCTGTTACGTATACACGAAACACGACAGAATGAACTGTTCGCCCTGGTACGCCTGGGGCATATAATTGACTCAGCTGAGTATGTGGTATATGACTACCAAAAATCGGCCGAACAATTTCATAGACAAACTGCGTCGCTAGAATTGGGTAGGTTGACCGAGGAACTGTTCAGTCCCGTTGACCTGGGATCGGTTTCTAAACAGGTCGGTGTGGGAAATCGGTTAATACGTCCCTACCAATGGTACTATAGAAACGTGATAGTATACCCATTGTGGAAAGATGATTCTAAATTACATTATGTCGCAACGTTACCATTAATCGACGGTGGAAGGTACATAGAGTACGGGCTACATTCATGGGCCGAACTGCTAGCGGAAAAAGGTTATTATATGAAGGTGGAGCTGGGTCGAACCAGCATTGGCCTGGACACCAAATCTGGATGGTATTTTACGGTATCCGGCTGTAGAGGTAAAGGACCTAGGGTATGTCAGGGTCAGCTAAGGGTTGACAAGACCCACGTGCCCTGCATAGTAAGCATACTAACAAACACAACAGATAAAAATTGCAATATTCAACTATCGGAGTCCAACATAACCGCAAGTAGATTATTTGCCAATAGGAAAATCGGTGTGGTTTTGCAAACATTCCGTGAAACTATGGAGATTCATTGTGACGGAAAACTGACAGACCGGTGTGACGTAAGTAATGGTGTGTATGCGTTGATGTCTGGAAAATGTGGTTATAGCGGGAAGGGTTGGCAATTCGAGCCAGTGGCGTCTTACAGTCGGACGTACACTCGAGTTAGCCTGGCCATTGAAATGCCCCACTTGGATGTGACCGGCGTTCTAGATAAATCCATGATAGTAGAGCATTTGAAAGTGCAACCCTGGGATCATTTACAGAAATCTAAGTATGTGCCGCTAGCACCATTGTCCGCGATTGACCCAGTGATGGTCGATGGCATGGGGGTACGATCTTTGGTATCCTATTCGACGGGCTCATCCGTAATTGTGCTCGTGATTATAATTGTGTTATATAAATGCGGATTACTTTCGCGCATGTGGAATTGGATAAAATGCAAGCCACATGCGGCACAGGGTAGTGACACACACACCGCCATTCATATTACTGTACCAGCGATTCCGGCCCAGCGACCCCGGAAAACTGCAGTGATACCGGAGCCGCTGGGGTTGGCAACCGGGTCGTCGCCTAATGGTATTCCAAGGACTGGGATCGACCCGACGGCTGCCGACTGGGTGGAAGTAGAACTGTACGACGACGTGGTGGATCCTGATGAGGGTGTGGCTCGACTGGACATATCCATGTGACGTTGTGGGACTGAATTCATTTGCTGTGTGTGGAACGTTGGATGGTGATGTACTTTATATCCGGAACAATTTGTTGAACTATATACCTATATATGAACTTTATTTTGACAAGTAAGACTTATTATATGACCTGTAATGAATTTGCTCTGTAGGATTAGGATTTTTGTTATTTAGTTTATTGCACCTTGAATGCCAAGGGTATTATGATGATATTAATGTGTTTCCGGGGACGATATACCATTGTCCGGACATGTATGTATGTATAGTCGTGCCAGGAATGGGTGGTCGTGCATGATACTCCATTCCCGGTGTAGAATCTATTTCCTAATTACAATGCTTTATGTATAGGCGATCGTATTTTATAGTTACAATGCCCTATGTATAGGCGATCGTATTTGCTAGTTACAATGCTTTATGTATAGGCGATCGTAATCGTGTGAATGATGCGTTTGGATGGTGAGTGTTATCCGTTCGAAGAGCCGCTGGTATAGTGGGGTTTTGTTGTTGATGTTATACAACGAGTTAATTGACGCACCCTTAAGGCCTTAAGAGGTGGTTAATTAACTTCGGTTGGTGGGCATCTGTAGATATCGGATTGTCTTAGAGGGAGTCATGACCCGATGGACATCTTATATTTATGAGTAAGACCTTAGTAAAAATTTATCTTTTGAAGATACCAGATGAGCTAGAGGAGGGATAACATTGTATTGGTAGAGTACAGAGTAGTAGATGTTTGCACTGGATGACTGGATGATGTCACCAGCCAATGATGCAGATGCGAAACTAGTATGGAAACTGAGAGTAGTGTTAAAGCTGAAAATGAAATGAAGTAGGGGGAGAAGCGAGGTGCTGGTTTGATGATATCTGTCGGTAGGTGGAAAAAGTAAGGATGAAAGTTGTTGCCATGGGATCGGCAAGTAGTTGATAGTATTCAGCGGATGGGCAGGGCAGTGGTTTACAAAATAATAAGTTAGTAGAAATCGAGAGGAATCGATGGGAATCGTTAAGGATTATGAGCTAAATGACAACGAACCGACTGACCCGAATCTCGATAGAAAGCACAACAACACCAGATGGTGATGAGCTCATATAGCTTCAGTGCTATTAACCTTCCTAAATTACAGGCATATGCCTAAAAGCGAGGAAGAGGACATGGACAGAATAGAGTCAAAAACATGACATCCTGTTGGGAACAAAATTGTATATCAACTATGCGTCGATCAGACATGGCAGGCTAATTATCAGAAATAAGTAATTGTTGATAGGAACCGACAGATCGCATCAAAGTGGAACCGGCACGAACCAGTTGGACCACGTTCAGTGTGGTATCGTTTCCGGAAGTAGTTTTGGGCAGGGGAAACGTCATAATCAGGGAATGGCGGATGAACTGCTGAACGCGGTAACGGGGACTCAGAGAGTATAAATGAAGCACTTTGAGGTTTTATCAGGAGGAGGGAGAAAAGAGGAAAAACTGGTATTAAGGATAAGCTCTGGTTGAAATTATTGAGTAGGCAGGAATGATAAGTGACTAGTTAGGATAACAGATCAGCTCGATTGAGAGTAATCCTTTTAGCATAGAATCGAATAGAGATATTCCTGTGCGAAAAGTAGTTACAGTATTACAATTCATATAAATGTTATTCGTAATTTATGACAGTAAAAGTCATCTTCGTTTATAAATGTACAGTTAGAATTAGTATTAAAGTCATCACCTTGATAACATCAAGGCAATAGTTTTGTTGTGCATTTTAACTCTGGAGCATACGGAAGACCACCGTATCTTACCTCATCCTTCTGAGATTTAGTCAGATCAGGCCCGGATATCTTATACAAATATCGTACCTTACATCCAGTTACGAGGCGAGCAGGTATCCCTCTTTTGTGTTTTGAGTAAGGAAAGTTGTCGCAGCAACTTAACATACAAACTTTACGCAAAACGGAAAAGACGTCATAATCAATTAGATAGATAATCATTTCATAGCATCATCAAAGTTGAAGAAAGAGAAGCGAAAATCTTCAATGTGTTGTATTGACGTGTGTCGTATTGACATGTTTTGTATTGATGTGTCGTATTGACGTGTGTTGTATTAACATGTCATATTAATGTGTGTCGTCTTGACGTGTGTCATATTGACGTGTGTCATATTGACGTGTTGCATTGATGTCTCGTATTAACTTGTGTCGCATTGATGTGTTGTATTGATGTGTTGTATTGATGTGTCGTATTGATGTGTCGTATTGACGTGTGTTGTATTGACGTGTCGTATTGACTTGTGTTGTATTGACGTGTGTTGTATTGATGTGTCGTATTGACGTGTGTCGTATTAACATGTCGTATTGACGTGTGTCGTATTGACGTGTGTCATATTGATGTGTGTCATATTGACGTGTTGCATTGATGTGTCGTATTAACGTGTGTCGCATTGATGTGTTGTATTGACGTGTTGTATTAATGTGTCATATTGATGTGTATCGTATTGACGTGTTGTATTGACATGTAATATAGGACGTGTGTCGTATTGACATGTGTCGTTTTGATGTGTGTCATATTGAAGTGTAGTATTGATGTGTGTCGTATTGACGTGTGTCGCATTGATGTGTCATATTGATGTGTGTCGCATTGCCATGTCGTATTGACGTGTTATTCTGACATGTGTCATATTGACGTGTGTCGTATTGATGTGTCGTATAGACGTGTGTCGTATTGACGTGTTGTATTGATGTGTGTTGTATTGACGTGTGTCGTATTGATGTGTGTCGCATTGATGTGTTGTATTGACGTGTTGTATTAATGTGTCGTATTGATGTGTGTCGTATTGACGTGTTGTATTGACATGTAATATTGACGTGTGTCGTATTGACATGTGTCATTTTGATGTGTGTCATATTGACGTGTGGCAATGATGTGTGTCATATTGATGTGTCATATTGACATGTGTCGTATTGACGTGTGTTGTATTGATGTGTGTTGCATTGACGCGTGTTGTATTGATGTGTGTCATATTGACGTGTGTCATATTGACGTGTGTCATATTGACATGTGTCGTCTTGACGTGTGTTGTATTGATGTGTGTTGCATTGACGTGTGTTGTATTGATGTGTGTCATATTGATGTGTGTCGTATTGTCATGTCGTATTGACTCATCGCATTGATGTGTGTTGTATTGATGTGTGTCATATTGACGTATGTCATATTGACGTGTGTCGTATTGACGTGTCGCATTGACATGTGTCAGACTGATGTGTGCCATGTTGACGTGTCGCATTGACATGCCGTATTAACGTGTGTCGTATTGATGTGACGTATTGATGTGTGTCGTATTAACATGTCGTATTGACGTGTGTCATATTGACGTGTGTCATATTGATGTTTGTCATATTGACGTGTTGCATTGATGTGTCGTACTAACGTGTGTCGCATTGATGTGTTGTATTGACGTGTTGTATTGATGTGTCGTATTGATGTGTGTCGCATTGACGTGTCATATTTAGGTATGTTGTATTGACATGTTATATTGACGTGTTGTATTGACATGTACTATTTACGTGTGTCGTATTGACATGTGTCGTTTTGATGTGTGTCATATTGACGTGTAGTATTGATGTGTGTCGTATTGACGTGTGTCGCATTGATGTGTCATATTGATGTGTGTCGCATGGCCATGTCGTATTGACGTGTTATTCTGACATGTGTCATATTGACGTGTGTCGTATTGATGTGTCGTATAGACGTGTGTCGTATTGACGTGTTGTATTGATGTGTGTTGTATTGACGTGTGTCACATTGACATGTGTCGTACTGACATGTGTCATATTGATGTATGTCGTATTGACGTGTGTCGTGCTGATGTGTGTCGCATTGACGTGTGTCGTATTAACGTGTTGTATTGACGTGTGTCATATTGACGTGTCGTATTGATGTGTTGTATTGATGTGTCATAGTGACGTGTGTCGTATTGACGTGTGTCCTATTGATGTGTGTTGTATTGACGTGTGTCGTATTGATGTGTCGTGTTGACGTGTCATATTGGTGAGTGTCATATTGACATGTCGTATTGACGTGTCATATTGATGTGTCATACTGACGTGTGTCGTATGGACGTGTGTCATATTGACGTGTGTTGTATTGACGTGTGTCATAATGACGTGTGTCATATTGACGTGTCCCATATTGACATGTGTCGTATTGCTGTGTGTCGTATTGACATGCCGTATTGATGTATTGTATTGACATGTGTTGTACTGACGTGTTATATTAACATGTCATATTTACGTGTTGTATTGACGTGTATCGTATTGATGCGTCGTATTGACATGTGTCGTATTGACGTGTCATATTGACATGTCGTATTGATGTGTGTTGTATTGATGTGTGTCATATTAACATGTGTCATATTGACGTCTGTCATATTGATGTGTCATATTGACATGTGTCGTGTGTTGTATTGATGTGTGTTGTGTTGACGTGCCATAGTGACATGTCATATTGATGTGTGTTATATTGATGTGTGTCATCTTGACATGTGTCATCTTGACATGTGTCATCTTAACATGTGTCATATTGACGTGTGTCATATTGACTTGTCATATTGTCATGTGTCGTTTTGACGTGTGTTGTATTGATGTGTGTTGCATTGGCGTGTGTTGTAGTGATGTGTGTCTTATTGATGTGTGTCGTATTGTCATGTCGTATTGACTCATCGCATTGATGTGTGTTGTATTGACGTGTGTCATATTGACGTATGTCATATTGATGTGTGTCGTATTGACATGTCGTATTGACATGTGTCAGACTGATGTGTGCCATGTTGACGTGTCGCATTGACATGCCGTATTGACGTGTGCCGTATTGATGTGACGTATTGCCGGGTCTCGTATTGTGTCTTATTGATGTATCGTATTGACATGTATCTTATTGATATGTAACTATTGACAAGTGTTGTATTGACGTGTGTTGTATTGACATATGTCGTATTGACGTGCGTCGTATTGACGTGTGTCGTATTGACATGTCGTATTGACATGTGTTGTATTGACGTGTGTTGTATTGACGTGTGTCGTATTGACGGGTGTCGTATTGATGTGTGGTATTGATGTGTGTTGTATTGACATGTCCTATTTACATGTGTTGTATTGACATGTGTCGTATTGACATGTGTCGTATTGACATGTGTCGTATTGACGTGTGTTGTATTGACATGTTGTATTGACATGTGTTGTATTGACGTGTGTCGTATTGACATGTTTTGTATTGATGTGTCGTATTGACGTGTGTCGTATTAACATGTCATATTAATGTGTGTCGTCTTGACGTGTGTCATATTGACGTGTGTCATATTGACGTGTTGCATTGATGTCTCGTATTAACTTGTGTCGCATTGATGTGTTGTATTGATGTGTTGTATTGATGTGTTGTATTGATGTGTCGTATTGATGTGTTGTATTGACGTGTGTTGTATTGACGTGTCGTATTGACTTGTGTTGTATTGACGTGTGTCGTATTGACATGTGTTGTATTGATGTGTCGTATTGACGTGTGTCATATTGACGTGTGTCGTATTGATGTGTCGTATAGACGTGTGTCGTATTGACGTGTTGTATTGATGTGTGTTGTATTGACGTGTGTCGTATTGATGTGTGTCGCATTGATGTGTTGTATTGACGTGTTGTATTAATGTGTCGTATTGATGTGTGTCGTATTGACGTGTTGTATTGACATGTAATATTGACGTGTGTCGTATTGACATGTGTCATATTGATGTGTCATATTGACATGTGTCGTATTGACGTGTGTTGTATTGATGTGTGTTGCATTGACGCGTGTTGTATTGATGTGTGTCATATTGACGTGTGTCATATTGACGTGTGTCATATTGACGTGTCATATTGACATGTGTCGTCTTGACGTGTGTTGTATTGATGTGTGTTGCATTGACGTGTGTTGTATTGATGTGTGTCATATTGATGTGTGTCGTATTGTCATGTCGTATTGACTCATCGCATTGATGTGTGTTGTATTGACGTGTGTCATATTGACGTATGTCATATTGATGTGTGTCGTATTGACATGTCGTATTGACGTGTGTCGTATTGACGTGTCGTATTGACATGTGTCAGACTGATGTGTGCCATGTTGACGTGTCGCATTGACATGCCGTATTAACGTGTGTCGTATTGATGTGACGTATTGATGTGTGTCGTATTAACATGTCGTATTGACGTGTGTCATATTGACGTGTGTCATATTGGTGTTTGTCATATTGACGTGTTGCATTGATGTGTCGTACTAACGTGTGTCGCATTGATGTGTGGTATTGACGTGTTGTATTGATGTGTCGTATTGATGTGTGTCGCATTGACGTGTCATATTTAGGTATGTTGTATTGACATGTTATATTGACGTGTTGTATTGACATGTACTATTTACGTGTGTCGTATTGACATGTGTCGTTTTGATGTGTGTCATATTGACGTGTAGTATTGATGTGTGTCGTATTGACGTGTGTCGCATTGATGTGTCATATTGATGTGTGTCGCATTGCCATGTCGTATTGACGTGTTATTCTGACATGTGTCATATTGACGTTTGTCATATTGATGTGTCGTATAGACGTGTGTCGTATTGACGTGTTGTATTGATGTGTGTTGTATTGACGTGTGTCACATTGACATGTGTCGTACTGACATGTGTCATATTGATGTATGTCGTATTGACGTGTGTCGTGCTGATGTGTGTCGCATTGACGTGTGTCGTATTAACGTGTTGTATTGACGTGTGTCATATTGACGTGTGTTGTATTGACGTGTCGTATTGACGTGTGTTGTATTGACATGTGTTGTATTGATGTGTCATATTGACGTGTGTCATATTGACATGTGTCATATTGACAGTGTTGTATTGATGTGTGTTGCATTGACGTGTGTTGTATTGATGTGTGTCATATTAACGTGTTGTATTGACGTGTGTCATATTGACGTGTCGTATTGACGTGTGTTGTATTGACGTGTCGTATTGACGTGTGTTGTATTGACATGTGTTGTATTGATGTGTCATATTGACGTGTGTCATATTGACATGTGTCATATTGACAGTGCTGTATTGATGTGTGTTGCATTGACGTGTGTTGTATTGATGTGTGTCATATTGATGTGTGTCGTATTGTCGTGTCGTATTGACTCATCGCATTGATGTGTGTTGTATTGACGTGTGTCATATTGACGTTTGTCATATTGATGTGTGTCGTATTGACGTGTCGTATTGACATGTGTCGGACTGATGTGTGCCATGTTGACGTGTCGCATTGATATGCCGTATTGACGTGTGTCGTATTGATGTGACGTATTGCCGGGTCTCGTATTGACATTATTGACATGTGTCTTATTGATGTATCGTATTGACATGTATCTTATTGATGTGTCGTATTGACGTGTGTCATATTGACATGTGTCATATTGACAGTGTTGTATTGATGTGTGTTGCATTGACGTGTGTTGTATTGATGTGTGTCATATTAACGTGTTGTATTGACGTGTGTCATATTGACGTGTCGTATTGACGTGTGTTGTATTGACGTGTCGTATTGATGTGTAGTATTGATGTGTGTCGTATTGACGTGTGTCGCATTGATGTGTCATATTGATGTGTGTCGCATTGCCATGTCGTATTGACGTGTTATTCTGACATGTGTCATATTGACGTGTGTCGTATTGATGTGTCGTATAGACGTGTGTCGTATTGACGTGTTGTATTGATGTGTGTTGTATTGACGTGTGTCGTATTGATGTGTGTCGCATTGATGTGTTGTATTGACGTGTTGTATTAATGTGTCGTATTGATGTGTGTCGTATTGACGTGTTGTATTGACATGTAATATTGACGTGTGTCGTATTGACATGTGTCGTTTTGATGTGTGTCATATTGACGTGTGGCAATGATGTGTGTCATATTGATGTGTCATATTGACATGTGTCGTATTGACGTGTGTTGTATTGATGTGTGTTGCATTGACGCGTGTTGTATTGATGTGTGTCATATTGACGTGTGTCATATTGACGTGTGTCATATTGACGTGTCATATTGACATGTGTCGTCTTGACGTGTGTTGTATTGATGTGTGTTGCATTGACGTGTGTTGTATTGACGTGTGTTGTATTGATGTGTGTCATATTGATGTGTGTCGTATTGTCATGTCGTATTGACTCATCGCATTGATGTGTGTTGTATTGACGTGTGTCATATTGACGTATGTCATATTGATGTGTGTCGTATTGACATGTCGTATTGACGTGTGTCGTATTGACGTGTCGTATTGACATGTGTCAGACTGATGTGTGCCATGTTGACGTGTCGCATTGACATGCCGTATTAACGTGTGTCGTATTGATGTGACGTATTGATGTGTGTCGTATTAACATGTCGTATTGACGTGTGTCATATTGACGTGTGTCATATTGGTGTTTGTCATATTGACGTGTTGCATTGATGTGTCGTACTAACGTGTGTCGCATTGATGTGTGGTATTGACGTGTTGTATTGATGTGTCGTATTGATGTGTGTCGCATTGACGTGTCATATTTAGGTATGTTGTATTGACATGTTATATTGACGTGTTGTATTGACATGTACTATTTACGTGTGTCGTATTGACATGTGTCGTTTTGATGTGTGTCATATTGACGTGTAGTATTGATGTGTGTCGTATTGACGTGTGTCGCATTGATGTGTCATATTGATGTGTGTCGCATTGCCATGTCGTATTGACGTGTTATTCTGACATGTGTCATATTGACGTGTGTCATATTGATGTGTCGTATAGACGTGTGTCGTATTGACGTGTTGTATTGATGTGTGTTGTATTGACGTGTGTCACATTGACATGTGTCGTACTGACATGTGTCATATTGATGTATGTCGTATTGACGTGTGTCGTGCTGATGTGTGTCGCATTGACGTGTGTCGTATTAACGTGTTGTATTGACGTGTGTCATATTGACGTGTGTTGTATTGACGTGTCGTATTGACGTGTGTTGTATTGACATGTGTTGTATTGATGTGTCATATTGACGTGTGTCATATTGACGTGTTGCATTGATGTCTCGTATTAACTTGTGTCGCATTGATGTGTTGTATTGATGTGTTGTATTGATGTGTTGTATTGATGTGTCGTATTGATGTGTTGTATTGACGTGTGTTGTATTGACGTGTCGTATTGACTTGTGTTGTATTGACGTGTGTCGTATTGACATGTGTTGTATTGATGTGTCGTATTGACGTGTGTCATATTGACGTGTGTCGTATTGATGTGTCGTATAGACGTGTGTCGTATTGACGTGTTGTATTGATGTGTGTTGTATTGACGTGTGTCGTATTGATGTGTGTCGCATTGATGTGTTGTATTGACGTGTTGTATTAATGTGTCGTATTGATGTGTGTCGTATTGACGTGTTGTATTGACATGTAATATTGACGTGTGTCGTATTGACATGTGTCATATTGATGTGTCATATTGACATGTGTCGTATTGACGTGTGTTGTATTGATGTGTGTTGCATTGACGCGTGTTGTATTGATGTGTGTCATATTGACGTGTGTCATATTGACGTGTGTCATATTGACGTGTCATATTGACATGTGTCGTCTTGACGTGTGTTGTATTGATGTGTGTTGCATTGACGTGTGTTGTATTGATGTGTGTCATATTGATGTGTGTCGTATTGTCATGTCGTATTGACTCATCGCATTGATGTGTGTTGTATTGACGTGTGTCATATTGACGTATGTCATATTGATGTGTGTCGTATTGACATGTCGTATTGACGTGTGTCGTATTGACGTGTCGTATTGACATGTGTCAGACTGATGTGTGCCATGTTGACGTGTCGCATTGACATGCCGTATTAACGTGTGTCGTATTGATGTGACGTATTGATGTGTGTCGTATTAACATGTCGTATTGACGTGTGTCATATTGACGTGTGTCATATTGGTGTTTGTCATATTGACGTGTTGCATTGATGTGTCGTACTAACGTGTGTCGCATTGATGTGTGGTATTGACGTGTTGTATTGATGTGTCGTATTGATGTGTGTCGCATTGACGTGTCATATTTAGGTATGTTGTATTGACATGTTATATTGACGTGTTGTATTGACATGTACTATTTACGTGTGTCGTATTGACATGTGTCGTTTTGATGTGTGTCATATTGACGTGTAGTATTGATGTGTGTCGTATTGACGTGTGTCGCATTGATGTGTCATATTGATGTGTGTCGCATTGCCATGTCGTATTGACGTGTTATTCTGACATGTGTCATATTGACGTTTGTCATATTGATGTGTCGTATAGACGTGTGTCGTATTGACGTGTTGTATTGATGTGTGTTGTATTGACGTGTGTCACATTGACATGTGTCGTACTGACATGTGTCATATTGATGTATGTCGTATTGACGTGTGTCGTGCTGATGTGTGTCGCATTGACGTGTGTCGTATTAACGTGTTGTATTGACGTGTGTCATATTGACGTGTGTTGTATTGACGTGTCGTATTGACGTGTGTTGTATTGACATGTGTTGTATTGATGTGTCATATTGACGTGTGTCATATTGACATGTGTCATATTGACAGTGTTGTATTGATGTGTGTTGCATTGACGTGTGTTGTATTGATGTGTGTCATATTAACGTGTTGTATTGACGTGTGTCATATTGACGTGTCGTATTGACGTGTGTTGTATTGACGTGTCGTATTGACGTGTGTTGTATTGACATGTGTTGTATTGATGTGTCATATTGACGTGTGTCATATTGACATGTGTCATATTGACAGTGCTGTATTGATGTGTGTTGCATTGACGTGTGTTGTATTGATGTGTGTCATATTGATGTGTGTCGTATTGTCGTGTCGTATTGACTCATCGCATTGATGTGTGTTGTATTGACGTGTGTCATATTGACGTTTGTCATATTGATGTGTGTCGTATTGACGTGTCGTATTGACATGTGTCGGACTGATGTGTGCCATGTTGACGTGTCGCATTGATATGCCGTATTGACGTGTGTCGTATTGATGTGACGTATTGCCGGGTCTCGTATTGACATTATTGACATGTGTCTTATTGATGTATCGTATTGACATGTATCTTATTGATGTGTCGTATTGACGTGTGTCATATTGACATGTGTCATATTGACAGTGTTGTATTGATGTGTGTTGCATTGACGTGTGTTGTATTGACGTGTGTCATATTAACGTGTTGTATTGACGTGTGTCATATTGACGTGTCGTATTGACGTGTGTTGTATTGACGTGTCGTATTGAATGTGTAGTATTGATGTGTGTCGTATTGACGTGTGTCGCATTGATGTGTCATATTGATGTGTGTCGCATTGCCATGTCGTATTGACGTGTTATTCTGACATGTGTCATATTGACGTGTGTCGTATTGATGTGTCGTATAGACGTGTGTCGTATTGACGTGTTGTATTGATGTGTGTTGTATTGACGTGTGTCGTATTGATGTGTGTCGCATTGATGTGTTGTATTGACGTGTTGTATTAATGTGTCGTATTGATGTGTGTCGTATTGACGTGTTGTATTGACATGTAATATTGACGTGTGTCGTATTGACATGTGTCGTTTTGATGTGTGTCATATTGACGTGTGGCAATGATGTGTGTCATATTGATGTGTCATATTGACATGTGTCGTATTGACGTGTGTTGTATTGATGTGTGTTGCATTGACGCGTGTTGTATTGATGTGTGTCATATTGACGTGTGTCATATTGACGTGTGTCATATTGACGTGTCATATTGACATGTGTCGTCTTGACGTGTGTTGTATTGATGTGTGTTGCATTGACGTGTGTTGTATTGATGTGTGTCATATTGATGTGTGTCGTATTGTCATGTCGTATTGACTCATCGCATTGATGTGTGTTGTATTGACGTGTGTCATATTGACGTATGTCATATTGATGTGTGTCGTATTGACATGTCGTATTGACGTGTGTCGTATTGACGTGTCGTATTGACATGTGTCAGACTGATGTGTGCCATGTTGACGTGTCGCATTGACATGCCGTATTAACGTGTGTCGTATTGATGTGACGTATTGATGTGTGTCGTATTAACATGTCGTATTGACGTGTGTCATATTGACGTGTGTCATATTGGTGTTTGTCATATTGACGTGTTGCATTGATGTGTCGTACTAACGTGTGTCGCATTGATGTGTGGTATTGACGTGTTGTATTGATGTGTCGTATTGATGTGTGTCGCATTGACGTGTCATATTTAGGTATGTTGTATTGACATGTTATATTGACGTGTTGTATTGACATGTACTATTTACGTGTGTCGTATTGACATGTGTCGTTTTGATGTGTGTCATATTGACGTGTAGTATTGATGTGTGTCGTATTGACGTGTGTCGCATTGATGTGTCATATTGATGTGTGTCGCATTGCCATGTCGTATTGACGTGTTATTCTGACATGTGTCATATTGACGTGTGTCATATTGATGTGTCGTATAGACGTGTGTCGTATTGACGTGTTGTATTGATGTGTGTTGTATTGACGTGTGTCACATTGACATGTGTCGTACTGACATGTGTCATATTGATGTATGTCGTATTGACGTGTGTCGTGCTGATGTGTGTCGCATTGACGTGTGTCGTATTAACGTGTTGTATTGACGTGTGTCATATTGACGTGTGTTGTATTGACGTGTCGTATTGACGTGTGTTGTATTGACATGTGTTGTATTGATGTGTCATATTGACGTGTGTCATATTGACATGTGTCATATTGACAGTGTTGTATTGATGTGTGTTGCATTGACGTGTGTTGTATTGATGTGTGTCATATTAACGTGTTGTATTGACGTGTGTCATATTGACGTGTCGTATTGACGTGTGTTGTATTGACGTGTCGTATTGACGTGTGTTGTATTGACATGTGTTGTATTGATGTGTCATATTGACGTGTGTCATATTGACATGTGTCATATTGACAGTGTTGTATTGATGTGTGTTGCATTGACGTGTGTTGTATTGATGTGTGTCATATTGATGTGTGTCGTATTGTCGTGTCGTATTGACTCATCGCATTGATGTGTGTTGTATTGACGTGTGTCATATTGACGTTTGTCATATTGATGTGTGTCGTATTGACGTGTCGTATTGACATGTGTCGGACTGATGTGTGCCATGTTGACGTGTCGCATTGATATGCCGTATTGACGTGTGTCGTATTGATGTGACGTATTGCCGGGTCTCGTATTGACATTATTGACATGTGTCTTATTGATGTATCGTATTGACATGTATCTTATTGATGTGTCGTATTGACGTGTGTCATATTGACATGTGTCATATTGACAGTGTTGTATTGATGTGTGTTGCATTGACGTGTGTTGTATTGATGTGTGTCATATTAACGTGTTGTATTGACATGTAATATTGACGTGTGTCGTATTGACATGTGTCGTTTTGATGTGTGTCATATTGAAGTGTAGTATTGATGTGTGTCGTATTGACGTGTGTCGCATTGATGTGTCATATTGATGTGTGTCGCATTGCCATGTCGTATTGACGTGTTATTCTGACATGTGTCATATTGACGTGTGTCGTATTGATGTGTCGTATAGACGTGTGTCGTATTGACGTGTTGTATTGATGTGTGTTGTATTGACGTGTTGTATTGACATGTAATATTGACGTGTGTCGTATTGACATGTGTCGTTTTGATGTGTGTCATATTGACGTGTGGCAATGATGTGTGTCATATTGATGTGTCATATTGACATGTGTCGTATTGACGTGTGTTGTATTGATGTGTGTTGCATTGACGCGTGTTGTATTGATGTGTGTCATATTGACGTGTGTCATATTGACGTGTGTCATATTGACGTGTCATATTGACATGTGTCGTCTTGACGTGTGTTGTATTGATGTGTGTTGCATTGACGTGTGTTGTATTGATGTGTGTCATATTGATGTGTGTCGTATTGTCATGTCGTATTGACTCATCGCATTGATGTGTGTTGTATTGACGTGTGTCATATTGACGTATGTCATATTGATGTGTGTCGTATTGACATGTCGTATTGACGTGTGTCGTATTGACGTGTCGTATTGACATGTGTCAGACTGATGTGTGCCATGTTGACGTGTCGCATTGACATGCCGTATTAACGTGTGTCGTATTGATGTGACGTATTGATGTGTGTCGTATTAACATGTCGTATTGACGTGTGTCATATTGACGTGTGTCATATTGGTGTTTGTCATATTGACGTGTTGCATTGATGTGTCGTACTAACGTGTGTCGCATTGATGTGTGGTATTGACGTGTTGTATTGATGTGTCGTATTGATGTGTGTCGCATTGACGTGTCATATTTAGGTATGTTGTATTGACATGTTATATTGACGTGTTGTATTGACATGTACTATTTACGTGTGTCGTATTGACATGTGTCGTTTTGATGTGTGTCATATTGACGTGTAGTATTGATGTGTGTCGTATTGACGTGTGTCGCATTGATGTGTCATATTGATGTGTGTCGAATTGCCATGTCGTATTGACGTGTTATTCTGACATGTGTCATATTGACGTGTGTCATATTGATGTGTCGTATAGACGTGTGTCGTATTGACGTGTTGTATTGATGTGTGTTGTATTGACGTGTGTCACATTGACATGTGTCGTACTGACATGTGTCATATTGATGTATGTCGTATTGACGTGTGTCGTGCTGATGTGTGTCGCATTGACGTGTGTCGTATTAACGTGTTGTATTGACGTGTGTCATATTGACGTGTCGTATTGACGTGTGTTGTATTGACGTGTCGTATTGACGTGTGTTGTATTGACATGTGTTGTATTGATGTGTCATATTGACGTGTGTCATATTGACATGTGTCATATTGACAGTGTTGTATTGATGTGTGTTGCATTGACGTGTGTTGTATTGATGTGTGTCATATTAACGTGTTGTATTGACGTGTGTCATATTGACGTGTCGTATTGACGTGTGTTGTATTGACGTGTCGTATTGACGTGTGTTGTATTGACATGTGTTGTATTGATGTGTCATATTGACGTGTGTCATATTGACATGTGTCATATTGACAGTGTTGTATTGATGTGTGTTGCATTGACGTGTGTTGTATTGATGTGTGTCATATTGATGTGTAGTATTGATGTGTGTCGTATTGACGTGTGTCGTATTGATGTGTCATATTGATGTGTGTCACATTGACGTGTCGTATTGACGTGTGTGGTATTGACGTGTTGTATTGATGTGTGTTGTATTGACGTGTGTTGTATTGATGTGTGTCATATTGATGTGTGTCGTATTGTCGTGTCGTATTGACTCATCGCATTGATGTGTGTTGTATTGACGTGTGTCATATTGACGTTTGTCATATTGATGTGTGTCGTATTGACGTGTCGTATTGACATGTGTCGGACTGATGTGTGCCATGTTGACGTGTCGCATTGATATGCCGTATTGACGTGTGTCGTATTGATGTGACGTATTGCCGGGTCTCGTATTGACATTATTGACATGTGTCTTATTGATGTATCGTATTGACATGTATCTTATTGATGTGTCGTATTGACATGTGTTGTATTGACGTGTGTTGTATTGACATATTTCATATTGACGTGTGTCGTATTGATGGGTCGTATTGACGTGTGTCGTATTGACATGTTGTATTGACATA
The DNA here is from genome assembly GCA_034401795.1 of Chaetoderma sp. LZ-2023a. Classification (NCBI taxonomy): domain Eukaryota; kingdom Metazoa; phylum Mollusca; class Caudofoveata; order Chaetodermatida; family Chaetodermatidae; genus Chaetoderma; species Chaetoderma sp. LZ-2023a. The sequence goes on along the minus strand of CM067369.1, from coordinate 12,533,040 downwards.
TGTCGTTTTGACGTGTGTCGTATTGATGTGTCGTATTGACATGTGTTGTATTGACGTGTGTCGTATTGATGTGTCGTATTGATGTGTGTTGTATTGACATGTCGTATCGACATGTGTTGTATTGACATGTGTCGTATTGACGTGTGTCGTATTGATGTGTCGCATTGACGTGTGTTGTATTGACATGTCGTATTGACATGTGTTGTATTGACGTGTGTCGTATTGACATGTGTTGTATTGATGTGTCGTATTGACGTGTGTCGTATTGACATGTCATATTGATGTGTGTCGTATTGACATGTGTCATATTGATGTGTGTCATATTGACGTGTTGCATTGACGTGTCGTATTAACGTGTGTCGCATTGATGTGTTGTATTGACGTGTTGTATTGATGTGTCGTATTGATGTGTCGTATTGACGTGTGTTGTATTGACGTGTCGTATTGACATATGTTGTATTGACGTGTGTCGTATTGACATGTGTTGTATTGATGTGTCGTATTGACGTGTGTCGTATTAACATGTCGCATTGACTTGTGTCGTATTGACTTGTGTCATATTGATGTGTGTCATATTGACGTGTTGCATTGATGTGTCGTATTGACTTGTGTCGTATTAACATGTCGTATTGACTTGTGTCGTATTGACGTGAGTCATATTGATGTGTTGTATTAACGTGTGTCGCATTGATGTGTTGCATTGACGTGTTGTATTGATGTGTCGTATTGATGTGTCTCGTGTTGACATGTCGTATTGATGTGTCGTATTTAGGTATGTTGTATTGACATGTCATATTGACATGCTGTATTGACATGTAATATTGACGTGTGTCGTATTACCATGTGTCGTTTTGATGTGTGTCATATTGACGTGTAGTATTGATGTGTGTCGTATTGACGTGTGTCGTATTGATGTGTCATATTGATGTGTGTCACATTGACGTGTCGTATTGACGTGTGTGGTATTGACGTGTTGTATTGATGTGTGTTGTATTGACGTGTGTCACATTGACATGTGTCGTATTGTCGTGTGTCGTATTGACGCATGTCGTACTCACACGTGTCATATTGACGTATGTCGTATTGACATGTGTCGTGCTGATGTGTGTCGCATTGACGTGTGTCGTATTGACGTGTGTTGTATTGACATGTGTCATATTAACGTGTCGTATTGACGTGTGTCATTTTGACGTGTCGTATTGACGTGTGCTGTATTGACATGTGTTGTATTGACGTGTGTCGTATTGACATGTGTTGTATTGAAGTGTCGTATTGATGTGTGTCGTATTAACATGTCGTATTGACGTGTGTCATATTGACGTGTGTCATATTGATGTGTGTCATAGTGACGTGTTGCATTGATGTGTCGTACTAACGTGTGTCGCATTGATGTGTTGTATTGACCTGTTGTATTGATGTGTGTCGCATTGACGTGTCGTATTTAATTATGTTGTTTTGACATGTTATATTGACGTGTTGTATTGACATGTAATATTGGCGTGTGTCGTATTGACATGTGTCGTTTTGATGTGTGTCATATTGACGTGTAGTATTGATGTGTGTCGTATTGACGTGTGTTGTATTGATGTGTCATATTGATGTGTGTCGTATTGCCATGTCATATTGACGTGTGTCGTATTGACGTGTGTCGTATTGACGTGTTGTATTGATGTGTGTTGTATTGACGTGTGTCACATTGACATGTGTCGTATTGACGTATGTCGTATTGATGTGTGTTGTATTGACGTGTGTCGTACTGACATGTGTCATATTGACATATGTCGTATTGACGTGTGTCGTGCTGATATGTGTCGCATTGACGTGTGTCGTATTGACATGTGTCGTATTGATGTGTGTCATATTGACGTGTGTCATATTGACATGTCCTATTGACGTGTGTTGTATTGACGTGTGTCATATTGACATGTTTCGTATTGACGTGTCACATTGATGTGTCGTATTGACGTGTGTCGTATTGACGTGTAGTATTGGCATATAGTATTGACGTGTAGTACTGACGTGTGTCGCATTGACGTGTGTCGTATTGACATGTAGTATTGACATGTAGTATTGATGTGTAGTATTGACGTGTGTCGTATTGACGTGTGTCGTATTGACCTGTGTCGTATTGATGTGTCGTATTGACATGTCGTATTGATATGTCGTATTGACGTGTAGTATTGACGTGTCGTATTGACGTGTGTCATATTGATGTGTGTCGCATTGACGTGTCGTATTGACGTACCGCATTGACATGTCATATTGACGTGTGTCGTATTGACATGTCGTATTGACGTGTCGTATTGATGTGTAATATTGACGTGTGTCGTATTGACATGTATCGTATTGACGTGTGTCGCATTGATGTGTTGTATTGATGTGCCGCATTGATGTGCCGTATTGACGTGTGTCATATTGATGTATCGTATTCACGTGTTACATTGACATGTCGTTTTGACGTGTGGTATTGACGTGTTGTATTGATGTGTCGTATTGACGTGTCATATTGACGTGTCATATTGACGTGTGGTATTGAAGTGTTGTATTGACGTGTCGTCTTGATGTGTGGTATTGACGTGTCGTATTGACGTGTTGTATTGACATGTGGTATTGACGTGTCGTATTGACGTGTCGTATTGACGTGTGGTATTGACGTGTCGTATTGACATGTAGTATTGACGTGTGTCGTATTGTCGTATTGTCGTATTGACGTGTATTGACGTGTCGTATTCACATGTGGTATCGACGTGTCGTATTGACGTGTGTCGCATTGACGTGTCGTATTGACGTGTGGTATTGACGTGTCGTATTGACGTGTGGTGTTGACGTGTCGTATTGACGTATGGTATTGACGTGTGGTATTGACGTGTCGTATTGACGTGTCGTATTGACGTGTCGTATTGACGTGTCAATCTATTGCATTTACAATAAGTACCTTATCATCTTTATTAATGCATCGGTAAGTAGTCCGGGAGCCAGGCAGCAAAAATAAGGTCTACCCTCAATAACTTGCTCCCTTTGTTTTGATGTTTTTTATGATCGATACCGCCATCCTGCATCATAATTGAGACGGTGTATACAAATATGAGCTGGCGAACATTCTTGTTTTGGACAGAATGCATGTCACAAGGGCAATTATTTAAAGAAAACCGAATAATATTACATTTGGTCACTGACTCTTTAATATCCAGGATATATATTTAATACTTGGCAATATTATGTCTATAATAACCCCAATTAATATAAAGTTGCAGGAACTTAGTGTTTCCACGTTTAGAAAATATCCCATAAACTTTGTTAAATTAGTGAAAAAATGCCTACATTTTGAGATTTTTCCAGCTATGTTTTAACAGCTATGTTTGCGACAACTTTGTTAATACTTGATCTAGGTATCTGAGATTTTCTCCAAAACTGCCCAGTTATAGTGGGATAATAAAACTCTAAGCCACTCCCATTTTCTCCTTTTGCCCTTTCCTATATTTTAATAAAACGTACCCCTACCCCCAAAATTATAGAAACTGACAGAAAATTACAAAAAGTATCTCCGGTCCTACAAATTGCTTAACTGTTAACACAATTATGAATTGTTCTCACACGAGACAATATGAATCGTGTTTATATACCTAGGTACTTTACATCATATCTTACACAATCAAACCTGTCTATAGCGACCACCATGAAGGCCATCAAAATGTGTTCAAGGTGGTTGGTTTGTTCAGCTAATATTTTGTGCTAAATATTTTATTGAACAAGAGCTGTTGCCGTCTTAAGATAGACGAACCTACGGTCACAGTCTTTTGAGCCCAAAAGAAAGTGGTAGCTATAAACAGGTTGGACTGTATATTAAAGAAGACAAATAAGCAAATGTGCTACAAAAGCCTATCAAACGAGTAAACACTAATAACAATAGTACACACGTTAATTCTTACTTTTATCCCACTAGACTATCAGGACTGTAACTCTTTTGTTGTCAAAAGTCTGAACATGTAAATATTTAAACAAATATCCAAGCGTTTTATAAGGATAGTGCAACTGAAGAGGAAAAGCCTATTGGCGCATTGGTTATTGATAAAATAAACTTATCATAGCTGTAATTACGTTGCATTGAATTGGACATTACTTTTAGCTAGGAAACAGCATCAATCTCTGATGCAAAGCTATTCTCCCTCCTCATGTGCACTTATTCTGTCAAAGTCGGAAGGAATTCAATTATAGTTATTTGTTTCCATGCTTATCATTGAACTTTGTATATATTTCTATTCATCATCATCGTCTGTATCATCAAGCCGTAAGCGGCCCGCATTTGTTGAGACCATCTCTACATGAACATGCTGTGTCACAAGGCACTTTTTTACGTTCACACGGACAGTTCTTTGCACACATCTGCTTGCAATTACAGAAGAGATTTCCTTGCATAGCCGGGGGGAACTCATGTCCTGTCATTAGTATGGGTTTGACACCACTGTCCACGGAAATCCACCCATAGTTACATGGAGAAGGAATACAGGGGCGTGTTTGCATGGCTGTAACCCAAATATAGGTTTGAAGCACTGCTCGTAACATGTGTTGCTGAAACGCATCATCTGTTGGAGGCAGTAGCTGTAGTGTCCTTTTTCTCGCATACAAGTGTCGTCTCAGTTCGTTAAGGCATAAAAATGTATCTGAGTGGTAAACCGCAATTGTTAGTGATTGTGCGACAGGTGTAGCGCGTTGTAGCAAGCGTTCACTGATACCGTCTTCTTCTAATTGACAGCAAATGCTTGCAAGTTCTGATTTGAAGTGAGATGATATATTGAAAAAGCTCCGTTTACCCTTTCCATAGAAGAAGCTAGTCGTGTCACACCCACTTAACGCATGTAGTAATGGGAGCATCATGGCATCGTTTATATCAATCGCTGTGATAATCTCGTGAATAGGAATGTAATAGTCCTTGGTTTGTATGCAAAGATCCTTTAATCCTCGCAGAGAAAGGCGTTTATACATATAAAGAGCAATGACTACGATATCAGTATCTGACGCTTGTAGCAAAACACGGGAGCATCCAGTCTGCACACAAGCTGCAATATGTAAAAACACACGTGTATCTGTTTCTTCCTGGGTACTTGATAGTAACTTCAGTATGTCAACATCATCAGTGACTGCTTCCAATGAATCAAGTTCAGACTGGCCTCGAATAATTTTCACACCCGTTCTGTCATCAAAACCACCACCTAGAGTTAATGCTGATCCTTGAGGAATGAGTTGGCTCTGACTAGACCAATGTTCAAACAAAAATTTCTGGAGACACGCCTTGCTCTTACTGTTTGACACAATGTCATCCCAGTGCTTAATAGAATGTCCAATGCATATCTGATATTCCTTGGATGACTCCACGCCGATCTTTACATCCGCTTGATGTTTTTAAACTAATACCACTTAATACATCATCTTCAACATACAAGCCATCATCTGTTATTACACCAGTCTTGCTATTAGAATCCGCGATTGTCTCCGGCCATTCTTTAAGTCCACATTTCTCTTTAAGAACTGTCAACAGAAAGGATTTGTTGCCACTTCTCAATGATATGGAATTAGTCACAGGATTGACTTGAGCTATAGCCGGAGGGTAATTATGCAGTTCTTAGTTTAACAACTCATTAAGTTTGATATTGTGTATGCCTCTGTCTATTTCTAGTACTACTCGTTTCAGTGAAACTATCTCATTTGTAGTAACGGTATCACGTGCAATGGTTTTCAATGGTTTCTTTTTACATATAAGATTATGAAAGGTACACAAATTTACCTTAGTGGTAGTGCTGGTCATGATAAATTCCTGCAGTGACTCTAATCCTTTTGTACTAGCATTGATAAGGTCATTTACTACTTTTTCTGTTGCTACCATGCCATCAGATATACGTACAAGGTCTGTTCCAGTAAATGTGAAAGGGTTTATAATGTCACCATTTTTCATGGTTGAAATTACACGGTCACGTGCTACAAGCTCTCTTTTCTTAGTTGCTCTATTGTCGTCATGATGCGAACCGTCTGTCTCATGAATGTTTAGCATTTCCTTCATCGCACTTGAGATGGCAGCAGTAAATGGCAAGGTCCGGAACCACTTTTCCTGTACACAACTGTTCATAGTACTCCTCGCAACCCTGCCTGACCAGGTCTGCCTTTTGCATCACAATTCTGAGAACATTCAAGACCCATATCAGTCCATATCGAATTAAATACACCTGTCGATCGCTTTACTGTGAAATGCCCTAAATTAAATTCCTCCTGAATATGTGGTGCCTGAATAGATAGGTTTCTCATTTCCTCCAAATGGCACACAACCGCTTTGATGTATTTTACGTGGTCTGCTGATGCAATATACTCTGCCATTCGAGCGGTTGCAGAGAGGTGCTCTTGCCATACTCCTGCACGTTCTGCGTGTATGAATGAAAGTAGAGTTTCTATCATGCTTATATAGTTCATCCAGAATATCCAAGTATTAGAATTCTGCTTCATCATATCCATCTGATTCATTAACATTTTCACTTGATCTAGATATTTGTCAAAGTCACGTACTGTTAAGGAAGCCATAGAATCATTGTTATCCATTTGATCGCCTAAAATCGTCATCACATCACTGATTTCTGCCATAATATCGAGATCTAATCCCTGCTCTATGACCCACTCTTCAAATGCCTCCCATCTCAAGGATACCAATGCCTCGTAGACGCGCATATGTGAGTTAACTGCCTGGTAGTATCCTTTACCCGATAACACCTTTTCTGCTGTGCCGTCTTTTAATATCTTACTATTGGTAAACAGTTCGTTTAATCCACTACCACGCATAATCTTTCCCACTGCTCCAAGATAGTTCATGAGAAGATGGAACCCGCCAAGTCGTAGAATTAAGCCGGAATACTCATCTGGATTATTCTTGCGTAACGTATAACTTATCTCATAGATGGCTTCATCTCGTGTCACTACTGTATGAGTAATCCCTAACTTCTGACTTGTCCTCATACATATCTTCAGTGCTTGGCTTACGACATCTGTATTAGTTAGTGATTCACGAAGAAAGGCACAGTAGCCGATAGAAGTTAAAGGGAGCTGTTTGGCTGTCAGTGTTGCCTGGAATGCCTTCCAACTCGGACAGTCAACTTCTACCTCAAGAAGTTTTGTTGGGCAAAGACGAAGAAGGTTCCAACAGAGGTTTATATTCGGCATTTCGCTGACATATTGTTCTAGTAATTTGTTTACGTCAATACCAACTCCTGGTGTCATTTTGCGCTTCAAAGTTTTGAATGTCCGAGTGCTTACTAATGACTGGAGTGAATGTTCACAGGATGTTCCCTGGAAACTACGTCTACGACTAGTATTTGTAGGCACATTACCAAATGCACCGCCATGTAGCTTCTCCTGTGTGGATTTCTGGAACATAACCATACTAGTCACATGCATGCTTGACCCATTTAGTGTGCACTCGGAAAAATCAAGGTTGTCAATTGCAAACTGTGTAAACTGTTTAGGTACTATGTTTGATGGAATAAACACATCGTCATTCACCTGATTGTTCAATAATTTCTATAGCAACTGATGTGAGTAATCTCTGGAGCTCATCATAACTGATGCACAATCCCAGTCTGTTTAAAACTGTTATCACATCCTTACTCCTAGTTTTGTGGTACACATGCACAGCCAGGCCAACATGCTGCGGAGTCGGCACACCTGTTGCAGCATAAAGTATATCTTGAGCAAGATTTAGCACAGTTTCATGGGTACTAAGAGAAATAGATCTTGCAGCTATATCTCGATCAATGAGAACACGACCAGCGCTATCTGTTTCATCAAAACTAGCATCAGAAATCAGAAAAGCAATTAAGTTATACAAACTGACAGGCACAATTTCTAAAGCTTGTTCAAATGTTACGTTCCAATGTTCTGACTTATCCCTACGAAATTTAGCCTTAAGGGCCTTCATGTCTGCCTTAACTTTCTGTGCAACTCTGAATGCAAGCTTTGTTTCACTGTCTAAGCTATCTACAACCACTCTATCACCACCTGTCTCTACAGGGATATAGTTCTCATCAACATCACGTTTTAAGGTCTGCCATGCTTTAAGTAGTTCTGCAGCTGACAGCTCTGCATTGCAAACGATATCTGATACTGGGCCGGTCTGTGGAATAAACACAATCTGATTACCAAAACGGCACTGTAATCGGAATTTAAGGCTGTAATTAGTATATTGTTCAGCTTTGTTGTTGTCCAAGCCTGCGTCAATAAGCCTATTCTGATACATGTCTCGCAGAGTAGATATATGGTATAGTTTACCCATTTGTATTTTATCACTTATTTCATCAATTAAAATATCAAAAGCGGCATTGTATGGGTTGACATCAGTACGAGGCTTTGAACTGTGACGCAAACTGACATAGCAATGTTTATGGTACCTAACTTCCTTTGCCACCATATCTATTGGCTGTTCGCAATCGCCCTGAATACGCAAAAGTATTGAATGATCAGGTTTCTCGATAGCATTAATATATATTGTCTCTTGGACTGATACAGTTTCAACACGACTCAAAGTTTGATGTTTGCGCTTCCCAGAAAGCTTCACTTTGCCACATATCACACACATATGCTGATAGTCAAATGTGGGCGTCAAGGCTCTAGTCACTGGACATGCTTTCTCAAATGTTAATTCAGGTTCATTAGGTGCAATGTTCGTTATGCTAGTCCAAGTCGCACGGCATGTTCGATGCCATTTCGGGTTATTTCGAAAGAAGTCATCTTCATTCTGAATGTCAATTTCTAGTCTTCGTGATATACCATCGCTCTTTGCTTTTATAACTGTTAAAATAGTTTTATAGCTTGCACGTGTCACATTGTTTAATGGTTCATCTTTTACTGTTTGGCACTTTATACACTGCTCGTAATTTGTATGTTGTGGTCGTTTTTTCTTCGTCGGACTAGGTAACAGTTCTGCCATTGTTCAGATTTCGTGATTAGTTGCACAGTAGTGGAGCATCAATTACCAGCAAACCTGCAAAATAACATACAGACATGTTTATATGCCAGAATTAATTAATCCACATACATACAATCAAACCCATGTACACATGTCTGTCTTCTATGGCTACTTGTTGAAGGCCTACATTGTCGTCGCTGTATATCATGTAGCTATATAACGATGGCAATGTAGGCCTTCAAGAATTAGCCATACAAGACGGCCATTTGATTTATGCAAATCATTTGTATCCTAGATAGCTTAATGAACCAGTATTTTTTTTCAAATGAAGAAGGTGGTCACAATAGACAGGCTCATTGCATCATATATGTTTATTTGCTGGTAAGGTTATGACCTAGTAAAAGCAATAATGGTCAAACCAGCCAGAAATGGTTTCAGCTCTGTTCCGAGAAACACCCCTTCATGGCAGCCAGGAATTAACGTTTACTATTAAACTGACTGGATTATTTGTCGCACCAGTCTGAATAAGTAGAGAATTTACAAAAGTATGCTTTTGGGAAGCAAATATGCATTGAAAATGTCCGTGTCCATATTTTCTTTTGGCCGGCGAAGGAACCTGGGTTTTTTTAAATTTCGACCGTAAAGGAAACCGACCACATATTGAAGGCCCACATGGTGGTCACTATAGACAGGTGTGACTGTATATCGTGTGATAAAAAGTTCATATGTATAGAACCATGTTGCCTGTTGTTGTTTTGTGTGAATAGTTCATAATTTTGTTAGCAGTAAAGTAATTATGTAATTTGTAGCACATGCACTACTTTTTGTAATTTACGTCATTTTTTTAAAAGTTTGGGGGTAGGAGTAGGTTTTATTACAATATCAAAAAAGGCAAAAGAAAAAAATGGTACTCGTTTAAATTGTAATTATACCAATATAACTGGGGAGTTTTGGGGAGAATTTCAGATCCCTAGATCTAGTATCAACAATGTTATTGCTTAAAACATAGCTGAAAAAATCTCAAAATGAAGGCATTATTTTACTACTTTAAACACACTATAGGTGATATTTTATAAACGCGGACACTCTTATACGTTTCTGTATGTCTAAGCTAATTATGGACATTTGAGAATTAATATTGCCTAATACGAAATCTATATCCTGGATATTAAAGAATCAGTGACCAAATGTACTGCTATTCGTGATTTCTAAAAATAATTGCCCTTGTGACAGGCATTTTGTTCAAAATGAGAATGTTCGCCGGCTCAAATTTTTATACACCGTCCCAATTATGATGCAGGATGGATGCATCTATCATAAAATAACATCAAAACAAAGGGAGCAAATAGTTGTGAGTACATCTCATTTTTGACCACATAGAGCAATTTGGCTCCCGGACTAAAGTTTGATTTTATTTTCCCATAAGAGCTAAATAAATTATATGGTTTATGGCTTTTTGGTGGCGATCAAGGTTTGTATTTGGCCTACGTATATGGCTAAAGGGGCGACTTATGGTTCACTTTGATGAAGTGATATGGGTGGTTTTCTGTCAAATTCCGGTATAAAATACAAATTTATGTCGAAAAATAAATTAATGCATTTATTATAGTTTGATATTGGTTTAAAATAATGTGATTTGACACCGCAATTTGTCACTTCTCGTGTATACATGATACATGACTATTTTATGGCAGATTAATAAACAGATCTTATTGCTTATATAGCCACATGAAATAATATATCTTGTGAACAAATAAAAAAGGGAATCAATCAATCGATCGATCGATTAGTGGATTGATCGATGTATGAATGGATGGATGAATGGATGGATGGATGGATGGATGGACGGACGGACGGACGGACGGACGGACGGACGGGCGGGCGGGCGGACGACCGACCGACGGACGGACGGACGGATCGATCGATCGATCGGCTGTCTGGCTGGTAGGCTGGCTGCCCTGTCGGCAGGCAGGCTGTCCGGCCGGCAAACCAACCAACTGACCAAGTAATCAATCATTCGACCGACTGACCGACCGTGTGAATGGACCATATATATATATATCACGAGGTTGGTGCGTGATAATCTGTTCACAGGTTGCCATATAAGAAGGTATTCTGAAAGAGCTATGTGCTTGAGAACACGTCCATTCTGATGATAGAAAACTCGTTATTCGCTTGACTTCTCAGGATGCCGTCTCGGTGATATCTCGCGATATCTGTCTGCTGTAGACCAATGATCGGTACAGCTTACGTAACGCGCGCCAGACGCATACATCGTTAGAAACCACATACACAAAATTGTTCTTAATCTTCATGTCTTAAGAACAGGTATAGATAAATTAAATTTAAATAAATTTACACTTGTCGAAATATAGTATTTAAAATAGAATTAGAAGTCGGAGCATATATACAGAAAATATTAAATTGAACTGCACTATTGATTTTGTAAGCTGTCATCTAGTAAATATTCAGCCCGCCATTCAGCTAGCCTGTTAGATGACATACACGGGAGATGATAGGTATCGCAACTGATGACTGCATACAGAAACATATCCCCTGGTGTAGCTTTTAGAGAATACACAATAAACAATGTAACACGGCCGCCAACTCCAAGACATGCCCACCCCAAAGAAGCAATGTACCAAAATATTCAACAGAATGTTTATTAAATTGTAAATTCACCAAAGACATTGAATTCAGACGCGTCAGTTTCGGTTTCATGTTTATTACACGCAGGCTACAACTTTTAGCATATGAGGTGTGCTTTACATTTATACAGGTGACGGTAGAGATATATGTACATTATACGTAATATGAAGATGCACAATAAGCTATAATATTTAAAGATTATTTTATCGACAATATATTATTATTATTATTATTATTATTATTATTATTATTATTATTATTATTATTATTATTATTATTGGCAATGATCTAAAACAAGCAACATAATAGCAGTAGCAGTAGTGGTGGTGGTGGTGGTGGTGGTGGTGGTAGTAGTAGTAGTAGTAGTAGTAGTAGTAGTAGTGGTGGTGGTGGTGGTGGTGGTGGTGGTGGTGGTGGTAGTGGTAGTGGTAGTGGTAGTAGTAGTAGTAGTAGTAGTAGTAGTAGTGGTAAGTAGTAGTAGTAGTAGTAGTAGTAGTAGTAGTAGTAGTAGTAGTAGTAGTAGTAGTAGTAGTAGTAGTAGTAGTAGTAGTAGTAGTAGTAGTAGTAGTAGTAGTAGTAGTAGTAGTAGTAGTAGTAGTAGTAGTAGTAGTAGTAGTAGTAGTAGTAGTAGCAGTAGTAGTATAATAGCAATTCAAATGTTGTTGTTGTTGTTGTTGTTGTTGTTGCTGTTGTTGTTGTTGTTGTTGTTGTTGTTGTTGTTGTTGTTGTTGCTGTCGCTGTTTTTGTCATCGTCGTCGTCGTCCTCGTCGTGGTCGTCGTCGTCGTCGTCGTCGTCGTCGTCGTCGTTTGCGTGCTTGATTACATATCTTTTATTTTTCAACACTCAACAATTATCTGTTCTTTTTCTCGGAATGTAATAAAGGTTTACATAATCGATTTAAAACAGTTTCTTAGCATAATTGAAACAGACACTTAATTTTGTCATCTGTATAGTTTCCTTTATAAAATTCAGGTACATATTTCACCCTTTCTAGTTCATATCTCGGGCATACGAAGAAGAAGAAGAGGAAGAAGAAGAAGAAGAAGAAGAAGAAGAAGAAGAAGAAGTGTATTTCATCTTCGAGGGCATCGCATAGTTCGCATACTCTCTCCATTCTATTGGTTCCCGTCCAGCGTTTGGCTTCTATTGCTGAGTGATGGTTGAGTGTTCTAAAATGGCATAGAATTAAAGCTTATCCGGTGTCTAATTTCTTTAGGTATGTTTCAAATTTAAATTTCTGTTTTATTATATATATTCTCTAAGCATTGTCTGGCTCGTCTGACAAGGTCCATCTGGATAATATCTCCTAAGCGAAACAAGGTACCTTGTCCCGTTGAGTCAAGAATCATTTTAATATTATTTATCCATATGATCTGTATATTATTTGTTTGCATATATTCTAACGCGCAAAAGTAAAGGAATGATGAAAGTTTGCTGTATCCAGCGTTGACTAGGCTTGCCCAATATCGGATCATATTTCACTGAACGATTATTTTTAGACGGAATTTGCCTAACTCGCCAAACACCATGGACTGGTGGATGTATGCATACTCTTTACAGTTCAGTGAAGATCAAATAAGTTATTGCCTTGCCATGCTCTTCTCTCAAAGTTGTCCCACCTATGCTCACCTATGCGCGCCTATGCTCCACCTATGCTCACCTATGCTCACCTATTCTCACCCATGCTCACCTATGCTCACCTATGCTCACACATGCGCCACCTATGCTCCACCTATGCTCACCCATGCTCACCTATGCTCACCTATGCTCCACCTATGCGCCACCTATGCTGACCTATGCGCGCCTATGCTCCACCTATGCTCACCTATGCTCACCCATGCTCACCTATGCTCACATATGCGCTAACTATGCTCCACCTATGCACTACCTATGCTCCACCTATGCACTATCTATGCTCCACCTATGCACTACCTATGCCCCACCTATGCCCCACATATGCTCCACCTATGCTCCACCTATACCCCACATATGCTCCACCTATGCTCCACCTATGCGCTACCTATGCTCCACCTATGCTCACCCATGCTCACCTATGCTCACCTATGCGCTACCTATGCTCCACCTATGCTCACCCATGCTCACCTATGCTCACCTATGCGCTACGTATGCACTACCTATGCTCCACCTATGCTCCACCTATGCTCACCTATGCTCCACCTATGCACTACCTATGCTCCACCTATGCACCACCTATGCTCCACCTATGCCCCACATATACTCCACCTATGCTCCACATATGCGCTACCTATGCTCCACCTATGCGCTACCTATGCTCCATCTATGCTCAGCTATGCTTCACCTATGCTCCACATATGCTCCACCTGTGCTCACCTATGCTCCACCTATGCTCCACATATGCTCCACCTGTGCTCAGCTATGCTCCACCTATGCTCCGCATATGCTCCACCTATGCACTACCTATGCTCCACATATGCGCTACCTATGCTCCACCTATGCTCACCCAGGCTCACCTATGCTCACCTATGCGCTACATATGCTCCACATATGCACTACCTATGCTCCACCTATGCACTACCTATGCTCCACCTATGCCCCACATATGCTCCACCTATGCTCCACCTATGCGCTACCTATGCTTCACCTATGCTCACCTATGCTCACCTATGCTCCACCTATGCTCCGAATATGCTCCACCTATGCTCCGCATATGCTCCATCTATGCTCACCTATGATTCACCTATGCTCCACATATGCTCCACCTATGCTCACTTATGCTCCACCTGTGCTCACCTATGCTCCACCTATGCTCCGCATATGCTCCACCTATGCTCCGCATATGCTCCATCTATGCTCACCTATGATTCACCTATGCTCCACATATGCTCCACCTATGCTCACCTATGCTCACCTATGATTCACCAATGCTCCAAAATATGCTCCACCTATGCTCACCTATGATTCACCTATGCTCCACCTATGCGCCACCTATGCTCACCTATGCTCACCTATGCGCCACCTATGCTCAACTATGCTCAGCTCTGCTCCACCTATGCTCCACCTATGCTCACCTATGCTCACCTATGCTCCACCTATGCTCCACCTATGCTCATCTATGATCCACCTATGCTCACCTATGCTTTGCTTCAGTTTTAGTAAGACTGTAAAATTTTATTTGGCAGTTTTCGAGCAGATCTACATTTTCAAAACCCCATACGTCTGATGCATACAGTAGCACAGGTTGAACCATTGAATCAAATAATATACATTGTAGATCAATTGGAATAGTAAAGCGTTTAATTTTCTGCATTAGCGCAAACTTAGCTTTAATTCCCTGTTTTGCGTTACGTTTTCTACATGCAAGAAAATTTCCAGAATATTTGAACATAACATCGAGGAAAAGATATTCATCGACGATTTCTATAACCTAATTGAAAATCTTGTTGATTTTTCCTCTTTTGTTTTTCAAAGATTATTATTTTGGTTTTGTTGTAATTTACTTTTAACTTGTTAGGTTGGCAATACTCATTAAATGTATTTAGGGCTCTTTGTAGCGATTCTGCTGAAACTGATATTAGAAGAGTATCGTAAAGCAATAGCAATAAATATAAATGTAGATCATCTGCTAGTCTGCTTAAAGATGTAAGTCCATCATTGCCCTATTCTTTTAGATAACCTTCGAGATCATTTATAAAAAGAGAAAATAATATGGGGAAAGGGTCTCTTGCCTCACCCCGATCTTGCACGCAAAATCTTTGGATGATTCAAAATTGTGAAAACGAATGAGGAGATTGATTTATACATACTAATACTTATATTAAAACATTTGCCAGATATGCCATTTTAGGAGCGTGCTCCATAAGCCGGCTCTCCACACAGTATCGAATCATTTTTCAAAATCAATAAAGCAGCAGTACAGTTCTTTTTTGAGAAAATAACAATGCTATAATAATATATAATCTATGCTATTGTCTAATATGGGCATGCCTTTCCTAAAACCAGATTGTGATTCAGATATAATTTCATATTGTTCTGTAAATCATTGTAATCTGTCGTTTTATAATGATTTGAACAACTTCCCAATGCAACTTAATGATGTTATTGGACGGTAATTGGATGGGTCTAGTTTACTACCTTTCTTTTTATATATTGGAATTATTTTGACAATATTTTGCGTCCTGTCAGATCGTTGGCACATTCGTGATTGACCTGCGTCATTTGATGTCCGTTCACCAGAACGTTGATGAGAAGAACAACTACGTGTTCCTTTAAATATAAATTCATAAATTGATTAAGTTAATTTGAAGATTAGTTTATTCAAATGATTTCCTGTCGTGAATTCTTTGGCCCACGTTTTCTCTTCATAAATGAAATTGTGTCACATACATAAATGTATACTTATAATCGCTATATCGACATTGAATTATATAGTAATCATATAGAACGCATTACCTTAATGTAACGTAGTCTTATTGGCCAGATAACGTTCATGGGAAACCCGATGTACCGATAGGAATTCTCGCGCTTAATTCATATGGTGTTTTCATATAATATTGCGTTTATATAAATATTTTATTTGATAATGTAAAAGAGCTTTAGCCGTACAACTCCGATAGCGCGGGTTACTGGGCCGATCCTGGGCCAATATTGGGCCAGTACAGCCTATATTGGCGGCCCAGAACCGGCCCAGTAACCAGCCCTATCAGGAACGCGCGTATGACATCATTTATACTCAGAATGAGCGATTGAATAACGCTCGTTATCTTTGTCAGTAGAAATTTAATAATCGCCCTTTTATGTCGTCTTCTATTGATTACTTACTTATCACTATCCCCCACCTCCCCCCCAAAAAAACCCAAATCAGATAGTCAAATGCTGCTCGACACATCACTCCGATAATACCGCTATCTTCCACACTCTTAAATGATGACACAACCTCATTCCCCAGACTAATTATATAATCACACCGTTTGACTCTTGACTCACGCAGACACGCACGCACGCACGCACGCACGCACGCACGCACGCACGCACGCACGCACGCACGCACGCACGCACGCACGCACGCACGCACGCACGCACGCACGCACGCACGCACGCACGCACGCACGCACGCATACACCCACGCACGCACACTACCTTGCTCCTTGTGTTTTTAATGTGTTTGTCAAGTAGTATAGCGATGGTCGGTGTGTCCAATGCCCGGGGCTGGTAGTGGTGGTAATGCGTGTTGAGGTAGTGGTGGGAGGTGCTGATGGTGGGTATGGGGTTGATGTGCAGACTTGGGGCCAAATGCACTGAAACCTCTGAAATATCGGTTTCCCAAAGTCACTTTCATATGTTAATTGGTGTACATTCTGGAAACAAAATTGCTGTAAACTGTTGGTATCTAATGTGACAGCAACAGATTTAAAAAACATTATCAAATGTACACCAGACATTCTTCTACTGATCCTGTATCAATTATATTTGGCATTAATGTGATAAGGGTTAATATAATAGCTATAATATATGTGTCAGTTTGTGAAATCATGATCAAAACAAACAATATTAAATGCAATCTTTAAAACAAATAGTTACATTTTCTATATTGCTTTTTCATATTAGTCCTGGCTCTATGGGGGTGGGGTGGGGGCGGGGGTGGGGGGGGGCGTGTACATGACACTTTTAGAGCATTTACTTAAATTTTCTAGTTCTACATGTCAAGACCTTCAGAAAAAGCTTAGGTAACACTTCCAACTCAAGGACGTTTTCTCTGTAGAGCCCATAAAGTGTTTTCGTCATCGCGCTTATGTGGTAAAATGGCAGCATTTAGGGTTTCATGAAAAAATTCGTTATTTAACACCCAGAATTCTTCATTTTGATTTATCTTTATTGTTTTTGGTAATCCTAACAACTCTTTGGCATGATTCATCTACCTAAACGTTGGTTTATTGTTACAAAATTACCGTATTTATCATAATTTTGGCCAAAAATCGCTTTCAATATGAAAACAGCTCTAAGTTTGATCGCTTCTTAGTAATTCAATATTGTAAGTAGACCTGCCAAACTTGGTCAAAAATTTCCTCATTAAGTGTCCTGAATGTCACAATTTTCATATTTATACGTCAATGCTCTATATGACTTTCATGGGGCCTCGTGTGACTCAAAATTACCCCTACCCCTAAAAACAGCATTTATGGTTTTTCGGGAAATGACGTTATCTCCTGAAGTAAGTGTCATATAAAGTTGATTTTTGTGTCGGTACTGGTTTTTGAGCCAAAGAAAATGCTTGCTACCATTATAATGTGTTTTGGAGGCGACCTAATTAGTTTATTTCCTAGATATTCACTAAAAGGGCTGCCAAAATGGGAAATTAGACATGACCTGACGGGAAAACTTACGGTGATGCTCTAAAACAGCCATGTACAAAAACTCCAGCCTTCCCCATATATCATATACTATAATGGATCGTAGTAATTACGTTAGCTATATTTGAAATGGCGTAACAATATTCTATTTCCTTTTCAGGTCTGTGAAGAGTTTCACTGGTGAGGTGCCATAGCTGGATCCATTGTTTCAGGGTGCATTTACATCGATTAACTATTTTCGACGATGGAGTCTGTAACGCTATTAAGGGCATCAGATGATGTTTGTTTCGATGTGACTAAGTGTATCTATCATCTGTCAGAGCGCAAGTGGTGATACAGTTGTAAGCACTAGCAATGGCTGTAAACGGAGACGGGAAGCCAGTGACATACACAACGGCCATGTTTCTAAGAGACTAAAGCTCATTGAAGGCAATCACTTTGTTTACCATTTGACTAATGAATGTTATAAGAAAGACACTATGAAATCCGTTCTCGAACGAATAACTAAAATGAATCTATCGGTATGCCAAGATTCGTCTTCTCAGCCGACCATAGCAGATGGTAGAAACGGCTGCTCATATGCTGTCTGCAACTCGCCTAATACTGATACACCAGCGACAATATTGCATGACTTGAACTGTATTATCTGTGACAACAGAACGTTCAAACAACTATACACCAAATATCGGATTTGTGAATCTGACTATGCTTCACATTTTCTTGCTGCAACTAACTTCTTTCAAGATGATGTTTTCACCCGAACGTGTGGCCTGCAAGATCCACGATCTGTATTTGTTACAGATCTTTATTACCACAATGAGTGCATGACTAAATATGTGTATAAGTTTGAGTCACAGTCCAAGGACATGGTACCGAAATTGTCCACCAAACAGCTTGGACCCAAATGTCAGGTTGTGCCAGAATTGGAGCCAGGATTGAAAGATGGCAAGGGATATGAACTGAGTGTTATCCGAGATTGATATTGATACTCAATGTAACTTCTGCAATAGAGATGTTAAAGTTTTCATGATTAACCAGTTTGGTAGTGAAATTGATTTCACATATCCGGACGCTTTGCGTAAATCAATGATGCTATTCCGCGTATAAGAAAATACTGCAAATGTGTTAGCTTAGTGTATTCGTTCAGTAATAATAGTGTGTAATGACATGAATATCCGTGATCCTATACTCAGGTTTTTTTGGCTTTTTGTACAATTTCAATCCTGAAACATACCAAAAAGCAGCAAAAGCAGTCATAACAGATGATAAGTTTGCTGTAGATCGAGAAGCTGGTGAAGAGGATACCATACGACGACAGAGAAGCAAATGACAACCTATCCACACTACGTTGTAGAAAGATACAGTCCCTCTTTCAAATCATGTACTATGTGCACCACTATGGAAGAAAGAGAACACCCATGCATATTATGAATGCAGAATCCGTTCGTGGCCTTGGACGTGGGGGTAAAATTGTGACTACAATCTTAAACCATGAAGGACTCGCAGTCAGTTACACGGAGCTACGCGGGTATCAACATGACCTCGCATCGTTCACAGCACAGTACAACCAAGACCGTGTCGCACTACCGAGACACTTTGACCATGGCCAATTCACATCTGGTGCGATTGATAACTGTGACCATGAGGGGGGCAAATGTCTCAGAGCACGATACCGTCACTGTACTCTATCAAGATAAACCAATGTCATCACTCAATAAACCCGGGATATCTGACACTCAAGCCACACATGGCCCACAATCTTTCAAGGAAATCCTACCCTGCCAAGTACTCTCAGATTTCCACAAATCAGCACGGCAACCTGACATCCCTGTATCCTACAAAGTGAATATATATATAGATATGAATCTACAAAAGCTGATGCAGCAAAACTTAAAGATACTATCTGGTCTCTCGCCCATCTAGATGCCACACAAGATCAAATCTCGATCTATCCTTAGTTACAAGAGATGCCTTCTTGGAATGCGAGCAACTCTGTTTGGGCTGACGAGAACATTCATGTGAGGCGTCTCGCATTCTTGCCTGTCCTACCTTATCCTGATACCGAATATACAACTGTATATTCTGCAATGAAGAATTTCATGGCGATTGGACCACAGCTGCTTAAAAGAGAAATCCCTATGTATGCGATGAGGGAGTGTACTACATCGTCAGGGAAATTCAAATGATGCATCCTCTGGAGTTTAGCCCTCTCGTCCCAGTTAAGGGAACATTTCACTTGGTGAAAACTGTTCTCAAGTGCAATGGAAAAGCCCTCGATGGAAGTGGAGCTGAAATCACTTGGCTGCAGGCTCGTGTTTTTGGTTCAACCATCATCCAGTACTCAATTCTCAAAGGAGGTCATTACAGCCGCGCCCTTGAAGGCATGCAATTTCTTGCTGAATAATCCAAGTGTCTTCTTTACAAAGAATTCTTCGCTGAGAAAGGTGTCGCATCATATACACCAGCACTTGCCATCCTGGTAAAGCTGAAAACAAGTGTCACAGAGAAGAACATCAGTGACAGTCAGAAGTACATGGCAGAGCTTGTCACTGAATCCAACAAGTTGGCCAGGGATCTTAGTGGCTTCATAAATGAGAACTTCCAATTCTGGACTCAATTCCCCCGCATGATGGCTGTGGTGAATGATCTATTGAGAGCTGACCGTGAAGGGATATGGGAGCTCCATCCATATCTGTTCGCTGCATTTGATTCCACCATCTTCGCTGATGCTCTGTCTACCTTGAAGACATGCGACGCCTGTTGGAAACTGCACCATCAGTTTACACAAACTTCTCGTATGGAAATTTTTCTATGAAAGACAGGCCTGGCGCTTCACTACCGTAGGTGGTGACCAGAAACTAGAGCAGAGTATCAACCTCTCATCTAAATGCAGTGATGGCGTCATCTACCATGCCAAACAGAAACAGTACGTGGCTCAATGGGACCTAATTTATCATGAAATGAGGGCAGTAAAGAATCTTCATCGTGAATACGCTGCCGTAATGGACAACACACATGAGTTTTACAACCATCACGAATCGTCCCAAAAGCCACTATAACTCGCAAAGAGTCGCATATACAGGCAATGATCAAATTCGGTGACGAGAAAGGATCCCCCTGTCGCCCAATGTATCGCCAGCACTACAAAACTTTGTGACGAAGGCGATCATGACAAAGGCCATCAGAAATGACATGCTTAATGTCTTCACAAAAGGAGAGGAAAAGTACCTAACATTTAGGCTCAAGAGATTCATCGAGAAAAGTGCAAGACTCAGTAAAACCATTCACAGAACAAATCTTAAAACAATGAAAACTATCAGAATCAAACCACAGAAGACAAGTAAGAAGTTGGTGCAGGAGATGACCATTGCAGAGAAAGCCATTGAAATCGCCCATGATCGTGACCTTGCCACCGATGAGCTGTTGAAATATGATGTTGTGCCCTCCCTACTGCTATTCAGTGATGACGGAATGATGACGAAGCCAGAGAAGAGCCAACTACTCAAAGAGTTGGAGACTCATCTCAAACCTGAGGACTATGAATATAGATATCAGAGAAACTCTTCATTTGTCATCGATATTATGGCCACTATTCGCAAGGTTCGCGTTACTCGGCTATCCACCTTCCACGACTTTCTCTTAGCTTTCATGTCTCTTTTAAGTGTATATCATCAGTTTGGGCGATGTGACTATGTGTTCGACATGTACTCAGACAAACCCTCGGTGAAGGATAGTGAGAGAATGAGGCGCACCAGCACAGTACCAATTGAGCACAGTTTGATCAAATCAGCGACATCTCTACTAAAAGAGATGGAAACCTTCTGGCCTTCAAACATCAACAAGCTTCTTCTGGAGAAATTGATCTATTGTCATCTTCGTGAAACTGTTTCTGAAACTCAACAATACCCTACTGTAGTCGGCAAGGTGACCAGGGAAGATCAAATCTGGCAGTGCATAATGGTTCACAAGGGCAGAGAAAATGCACTTACCCACCTTCAATCATCATTTGAAGAAGCTGACCGTTGCATACTAATTCATGTCTTGGATCCCCTAGAGGCAGGACACAAAGTATGTGTCATCATCTCCAATGATACTGATGTAATTGTTGTCCTACTCTATCACCTCCCTGTCTTTTTACAGCATGGCCTTGAGGAGCTGTGGGTCCGAGATAGCGTTCGGTATGTGCCCCTTCATACACTGTTCAAGGGTCTGGGTCATCAACTCTGTTCCGTACTACCAGCTCTGCATAGTCTTACAGGATGTGACATCACCAGTAGCGTTGGCACGGTAAAGGCTGCTTTAAAAACAGAGCCGGAGAAGTTTCTCAAACACTTTCGGATGTCACCATCACTCTCCATTGGTGATTCACAACATCGAACTTTACTTGGTGAAGGAATTAAGAAGGGAAAGTGAAGCTACAAATTTCACTGATCTCAGAGGGAGGTTTTCCACTTCAGCAAGTGCAGCTCTCTCCATAACCTGCCAGCAACTAGTCAGGGCCTTTTGCCCCATATCCAGCGTGGGTACTATAATACCTACATCACCATGCATACCTTGGATAACCACCTCAACCCTAAAACTGTTGAGGGATTGAATCCAAGAGATTGGGGCTATTAGCATGATAAAGGTCATCTTGTCCCTACAACATCGTGGAGAACCCTCGAGGTTCATTGGTCAGTCTTCTACTCGTGTGATAAATGTTCCAGGTCAACGTGCCCATGAAGGGTAGCTGTGGCCAAATGTGGCAACTTATGTCGGTGCAGGAAAACATCACCTCTTGGCTGGAAAACCCCAATAGTTTGAATTCTGCAATGATGTGTGGAGAGATTGTCATCTGCAACAAACTTCCCATCTGTCATGACGGCGTGAAATCTGCATTTCATTGTTACAGTTTATCTATGTTTACTAATAATTTAGTGGTAATTTAGTGCTGTTTAGAACAAGTTATCCTGGATGATGAATGATAATTCATGAAAAGTGCATCTGTACCTTATCTGTTTCATTAAAACTCTGGCCTTTGACTCCATGTTTGAGAGTTTTATACGTCGGAGTGGTGGAGATAGAGTAGTAGTGTCAGTAGTAAAATGATACCACCTCCCACAACTGGCAGCCGTTCGGTAATCTGTGGCCCCCACCGCCATCTCAATCCCTGGGCATAGGGTTGCATGTGGTTGGTGTATGCCTCTAGAGGGAGGTCCCCAGGGTTGCAGGTGGTTATGGTAGGCCTCTAGATGGAGGGCCCCAGGGATTGAGAGGGCGGTAGGGGCCACGGATCGCCGAACGGCTGCCAGTTGAGGGAGGTTGTATCATTTTACTACCGACACTACTACTAGGCAAAATGATACAACTGCCCTCAAGCTGGAGCCGTTGCCCTTACCGCCCTCTCAAGCAGCGGAGACCATGGGGTACTACCTCCCTCAACCCTGGCCGCCAGATCCGTGGTCCCCACCGCCCTCTCAATCTCTGAGGCATAGGGTGCGGGTGCCACAACGAATCGCCACCACTGATCACCATCAACCACAGCGCTGGCCTCTCTCTCTATTGTGTAGGCTCAGACAAAGACATAGTCGCTGCCAAAGTCGCATCGACATGATGGGACCACCCATAGGGGCTTCCATCTACCTTGACAATGCTCACCTGGGAGGAGGCTAAAGTGATTAGCATGTGAACCATGGCAGACTCTGGCATGTTCACATGTTACACAGAGAATCTGGTGCTGAGTAGGGGGTCTCCAGCAGACAACCACGGCCTACCCTCTCCACCCCATAGCAGTGGCAGACAGACTTGATCACTTCACATGGGTGAAAGCGGTTGTAAATGTTTCTCCGCAAGGGGTCAACCCAAGGATTGTACTGGGGGTCATCCCAGAAGTGGGCCCACTTAGCATCCAATATCATGACAGTCTTAGCGCCCTGTAGACGCCATCACGAGCAGTATGATGAGAATCATGGCTATATATGAAGAGTTAAACTGAACAGAGTGAACCCCTCGAGAAATATATGTGCCAGATCGAACCCTGTTCCATCCAGATCAATAGTGATCTTCATCCCCTCAGGGGCAGGGGCTAGCTGCTTCACTCTGCTGCCGGCTAAGAAACGTAGCTCTAGGGCTATATGAGTCGTTTGTGGGCTAGTGAGGCCGACTCGCTGAAGCAGTTTAACAGCACCCTTGACTTTGGAGACACGTGACACACCATCTACCTGTAGGATGCCCTCCTGGAGGTTAACAGCTTCTTCTGGGCCATCGAATGGACGACGCAGCAGGAGCTTTCCACCTGTAATCCTGATCCGGTGACCCACCCTGGTCAGGGAGACACCTTCACCTATGTAGGTGAGGAAGGATGATCCCCGATTGTAGAGCTTTCGAACTGTCCCATCCTTTTTCACAACAGTGGAGAGGGGAGTAACCTCTATGTCAATGACTGTGGGAGGCCTATATAGGGGCAACCATGTTTGCCAGTCACCCCCAGGTCCAGCGCGGTACCACACTTCATTCTTCTCAAATATGAACTGCAGGTTTATTGCCAGGGTCAATAGCAGACCCTCATGGGTCATCGGCGGGGCACCGCTCGAATAGGGTTTGACCAGATGAAAGCTGAGGTCGTTAATTATGGTGTTGATGTCTGCCACCTCTGTATCCGAGAGCTCAAGCAATGGCTCGAGGATGTACTTCCTCTTCGGGAAATCATACCGAAACATGATCTTGTGGCCATCTATGTTGCGACCCAGGTGATCCTTTGACACATCCTTGAGGTCTGCGAGCAGCTCCACCCCATCACCACCAAGGGGGTGGAGAGAGAATGCCTTTGAGTTTGCTTTGTACTGTACGGCCAATGACTTGCCATCGCTCTCTTCTATCTTAGCAGCATCAACTGCGTACACATCTGCCAGGTCAGCAAGACCAGTCGAGTGAGCAAATATGGGTTCAATAGCATGCTATAGGAGGGGTTTAAACAGGATGTATAACCATGCCGATTGTCTGACTGCTGCTCTCCGGTGATGAGAACGTAATCTCACCCTCTCTAGAGGGCAGACAGGTGGTACAGTACTGTGTAGAATGGCTCCTATTCGAGGTGCCCCAGCGGGGAACAACATACATACACGTCGATTTGCTACATCAACCTCTTGGCAGTGCACACAGCTGCTCACTGGTAGAAGTCGGTCGGGACGTGATAGAGTATCTCCAAAGGTGCCAACAGCAACCTATGGAAAGCTATGAGTCCTAGCCTGTTCACACCTGTAAATCACCTGTTTGACAGCCCCTCCATTAACATATATGCCAGCACGGGTGGGGTATCGGACGCCCATTTAGAGTTTACACTCTTATTACTCATTGACCTGACATGATATCACACCAGGAATATCTGACCTTTGCCGAGATGATGAAGAGCCCGCTACAGGGTTGCCCCTTCATGACCCCTGCAAAGATAAAGGCCCAAATGCTCACGGCCTGGGGCCTGCAACAAGAAGGAGAGCGACGACAGCTGGAAAGCTGGTATCAACAGAACGCAAGCATTGCAAGGAGGTGAAGGAACAGTGAAGGTTCCCGATACTGGCAGTCCCTTCTGGAGGAGAGTAAGCGGGAGTCACCATATGGCTGCCAGTTGAGAAAGGTGGTATCATTTTACTACCGACACTACTACTCTATCTACACCACTCTGATGTATAAAACTCTCAAACATGGAGTCAAAGGCCAGAGTTTTAATGAAACAGATACGGTACAGATGCACTTTTCATGAATTATCATTCATCATCCAGGATAAACAGCACTAAATTACCATTAAATTATTAGGAAACATAGATAAAGCTTAACAATGAAATGCAGATTTCACGCAGTCATGACAGATGGGAAGTTTGTTGCAGATGACAATCTCTCCACACATCATTGCAGAATTCAAACTATTGGGGTTTTCCAGTAAGTGTGATTGGGGCCAGTGCTTGGGTGGCAGCTGTGGCCACTCTCGCTACAGGGTACGTGGCGTGACACTAGCCGCCACTGTCCTGGCCAAAGGCTTGGTGGTGGGGCAGCGGCAGATCACAAGGAGGCTGGAGAAGCATGTTAAGTACATGGCACCAGCACAGAGTATGCTATGGACTATCGACGCGTCTGTCAGCAAAGCTCTCAAGGATGGCCAAGTCACCGATGAAGAGTACCACCTTATATTGACGGTCCAAGCCCTGTACTGCACGGAGAAATCTAAAGTGCGACAGCAATACCTCAAAGGCTCCAGCAGGTGGGTTGATATGGAAGAGTTAAAAAACGAAATGT
Source organism: Chaetoderma sp. LZ-2023a (assembly GCA_034401795.1). Classification (NCBI taxonomy): domain Eukaryota; kingdom Metazoa; phylum Mollusca; class Caudofoveata; order Chaetodermatida; family Chaetodermatidae; genus Chaetoderma; species Chaetoderma sp. LZ-2023a. The sequence goes on along the minus strand of CM067369.1, from coordinate 12,506,852 downwards.
TATGGCGAGGTCGCCTCGCTGGTCTCTGGAGTCGAGAAGACTACATTATAGTGTGCTGCCTGTACGGTAGCTTTAAGAACACCAGTATAGATGGCCTTCCAACTGAACCTCACGACAGTCATCCGAAGCCAACAGCCCCTCCTCGGTACACCCGTGACTGGCCTGAGAGGTCTACTGGATGATAAACCAGAGCTAACACCATTCTCCATCACAGTGGATGGACAGTCCCGAACCAGCTTCTCCATCAACCCACGACCACTGACCAACCGCCCCATCACCATCAAGGATGCGAAGCAAGCTCATACTTGGATGGCTGCTCCAAGCCTGTCATACTGGAATCAGCAGCTGAACTTTGCCGTGTGGTGTGCCACAGCAGGATGTGGAGTAAGTTCCACCCTGCTTCACTCCTATTCCGGTACCCCTGAAGATGTGCTCATCGCCAGCTGTCTCAGATTCCACGTGTACTTCATGGTGCGACGAATCCTCCATGAGCTGGGTGCAAGCCTCCCTGATACAAACGACTTCGACCCATAGCTTAACAGTCATAGCATCTCAGCGGCCAGCAGACTACAGAGAGAGTTCAGCACTCACCCAGACTATCGGTGGCATGGTGGTGACAACAGCGGTCTAAGGGTTATGTACGGTGACCCGAGATGTGACTACTCAAGATTCCCCTATCGAACACCCCAACGAGTAGGCCATCGGAAGACAGCAAGATTCTCATTCGATCCAGACTCCGACCCTGGAGCGCTGGTGCAAAATATGCACATCACTGGCTTGCAGCAGGACTATCCAGATGTGTGGAAGTACTTTGTCCCACACACCACCTCAGGCCTCCCACCAGCAGGGATCGTTTGGATCAACCAGTCCCAGGAAGCACTGTGCTACTGCCTCCTTATGGCACACACCCAGCTGCGGCATTCCATAGATGGTGTCAGCAGAGCAGAGGTCCAGCCCATGTTCATCAGTGTCGTTGAGGATATGATCATCGTGGCAGACCCCAGTAGTCTTATTGCTAAGTTCCAGCAGGGGTTGCAGAAGGCCCGTTGCAAACTTGACTTTGCTATTTCGCCACACCTACGGTTGATTCCGAGCAACATGATCGTGAACATCTAGGACCTCCAAGTCAGGGGCTATAACAAGATTATAGTCGAGGGGCGTTCCCCCGGTGTCCACTTCGGCTTCAACACTGACATCAATTCCCCTGACACTGCAGCCAGTTGACATGGCAGCTCCAGGCGTTCCGACCCCGACACTGCAGCCAGTCGACATGACACCACTTCCCGTGATAGCTCTATGAGTGTTGTTAGGCCTAGCTATCGTGGCGCTTGGGATCAGCCCACTCCGCCGCTAGCAAATCAGCTATAAGACTATCCTGACTCTCTACAGTAGCAGTGGGACCACAGTGAGACACTGAATCGGCTTGGCATGCCCTACAGCCCCTATACCCACTGCCAACATGCACATCCAAGGGCTGGAGGGTTCGGCAGTGCATCCTTTTTCCAGATTGTAGTATCGCGGAGCTTTGTTCGGCTCTGAGTCCAGTGAGGCCATGACGGTCTGCAACTGCTGGAACACATCTGACAGATACTCCCGATCCTTGTAGAGTAAGAGCCGCTCGACGATACTCCCGCCCATAATAAGGTATTCCAGGAAGCAGATCTGTCCCTTGCCAAATCCTAGATAGAGCTTCACAGCTGTCAGCTCGCCGCTCTATCAGCTCAGCACCGGAGAGCTGAGCGAGCTCATCTGGTGTCTTCTTCTTGTATTCCGTCAACATCATAGTACTTCTCACATAGCGTGAGCCCGGACATGTTTAAGATGTCTCAATAGAGAGATGAATATTCCTGAGTACAAACCCAGCCACCTGGCAGATGCAGACTGGGAAGATCTTATAAGCTCTCTCGGCAGGGGACGCAGACGTTTAACCGCATTGTATACTCAGTGCTTAAACAATGACATCAACGGTACAGATCGTGAAGCAACTGCCCATGAGCCAGGCGAGTCTTCAGAAGGTGGAGAACCTGCTGCGAACCAAGACACAAAAGTTACTGACCAAAGCAAAACTTATGGCAGTCCATGTCGCCAGTAACGTGGTGGAGAATGTGGCCGTGGTGAAGATGACAGGGGGAAATGAGGTTCTTCCTGCCGCCACTGCGGCTGTCCTCGCTCAAGTGGTGAGTGGGGTGGCCGGGCACTGTCTCGGAATAACCCACCCCATCCCAAAGATCGCCCTCAGTGGAGCCTCCTACACTGTTGCCACCAAGATCATGGGTGAACGTGTTACACTAATGGAGGCCACAGTTCTAGGGCTGGCAACGAGTGCAATGGCTGAGATCATCGTCGCCTACATTTAAAACATCTCATTAGTGAGAGATGGATCACGAGACCCCTGCAGCATATGAGGCATGGAGTGCTGGAGGGCGGTGTGTAGCCCATAGTCGAGCATGCAGACTGAGGATTGCCAATGCCCGGGAATGGTGGACCGCCCACAAGGCGTGCCCCTGCAGAGAGTGCCAGTACCCTGAGCACTGCTACCTATTCCCTTGGCTGACTGCGTGGTCTTCCTATGCCCAACTATTTCACTGGGTGTATGACTAGTAGGTTTAAGCCGTCTGTATACAGCACTATGACTCTGTCACTCACAGACCTAGAAAGCAAAGAGCTAGGCGATCTTGCTCACTTGGGCGAGGCACACCTCGGACCTAGTTAAGGATCTCCTGAAACCACGGAGCTCATTCCGACATGATGGAGAGAATCTCAAGATAGGCACCGTCGGCCTGAGACATATCACTGTCGATGGCCAAACAGGTGCAGGTGCTAGCACCAGCCTCCGGCTACCAGAGGTGGAGAAGTCAGGGTTCTTTGGTTTGCCGCTTAAGACCACAGGATAGTCATGGTTTCCCGTGCATGTATCATACAGATACCGGATGTACTAGACACTGTGGGTGCTGACACAGGCCCTCTATGCTATCTTCTCAGCTGCTGCTGGGATTTCATGCTTGATGCCTCCATCACATCCTTCATATTCACCGGAGGTGCAGGATTCCCCGCTCTCCAGGCGAAAGAGCTAGTGGAGGAAGTACTGCCATTTAGTCTCCCAGATATAGACGAGGCTACCGCCGACCAAGTGCTAACCAGCCTCCACATGCATGTCTGTACCATTCAACAGTAGGCCGGCCGATGCTGGCCAGGTGGTGCTGATCATTGCCCCATCAGACACGGGAAAAACATCTTGCTGCAGGCTCTCCTGGCCGAACATCTACACTCTCAATACATCCTTCTGGTGTCTGACTCCACTGCTGAGTTGGTTGACAGTAATGATCAATGGTACAATGGCCCAATCACCAAGATGCAGAACCTGCAAGCACTGATGGAGAAGCTGCTGGCAGCCCGACTGACAGAACCACTTGTTCTAGTTATCGATGACCCCGCAATGGACCAGAAGACAGTTACCTACCTCAGCAACATCACCAGGCACATCCAGCACACAAAGATAACTGTCTTCATCCTCTTTTAGAAGTACCCCCACAGGATCTCACCGGACATCCGCCACAATGCCCGGTTGCTATATTTCAGCTCCAAGTGTGGACGTGCCCTGCTCGAGACCATATACGACAGTCTAACCCTCAAGGAGACCAAAGGGGACTTTATTGCAGGTGTACAGAGGCAGCTGAGCTGTACCGCTTCATATTCAGCAACAAGGAGACAGGTGAGCTGTCACACTTCAAGCCATCTCTGGAAAAGGCACAGACCTTCACCTACAAGCTAAATCCAGCCAGGAAACTAGCCTGCTCTACACAGCATCAATGACAGACTGTCCGCGGTATCTGCTGCAACTTCTTTCATTCATCAGAAGGCTGCACAGTCTCCGCTACTTCGTCCGTGGTCTCCGCTACTTCGTCCGCAGTCTCCACTGCTTGAAGACCTTCGTCCGCGGTCTCCGCTGCTACTTCAGCAGTTTCGTCAAGTCCGTACTGTCGCCTAAACTCTAACCGCTGAGGGTCCATGTCTGGGACTCTCTTCCTCTGGAACCTCTCACGGAAGACCTGCTTTTCCCATGTGAGCCGGGCATCGTACTTGCGAGTGGGTTTGATGAGGTAGTCCTGGTAGTTATGTGGGAATTTCAGAAATGCTGCCAGATTGCTGGTCAATCTCCTGTACCCTCTTTCGTTGAAGATGTGCTTAACAGCATCCTTGTGGCCAACCGTGACACCCTCCTGAGTACCTTCTGCATGACCGGTGGTGTGGCTCTCCACTACAGTGGCACTGACCTCATCCCTGAAGTAGTTATTTGCTTCAGACTGGATTCTATCCAGCATCTCTCGCTCTTCCTGGCTATGGAGCCTAAATACGGCAGCCACTTCACGACCGTTAGTGGTGGTAGGCCGAGTGTCTTGACCTGGATGCTGTCAAACTTCTGATAGAGTATCCGAGTTAGAAGTTCTTTTGTACTACGAGCTGGCGCTCCTTCCTCTATGGCGGCCAGTATCGCCGCATCAGATGGTGGTGTGACCTTGGTTCGCTCGTGGATAATGTTGATGTCACGAAACAGTCCTCGGACCCTGTCACAGTGGGACAGTGCACGCCGTGGCTGTGACTGTCATGCCGACTTGTCCTGCTGCCTATGGACAATCTTCTGGAGAACTTTACCAAACATGGCAGCCATTTAAAACCTCTCTATACCCAGACCTTAAACATGCTGCAGTATGTGCAGCATCCAGATGGGGCTATTGAACCCACGACATCACACCGCACTGATGCTCAGAAGGACTGCCTGACAGTCATTCGACCCAGTATACACGATGAGAACCCGTTGTCCGCTGCTGGGAAGTACATTGACTTTGCAATCTCGGAACAGATCCACGAGATCAAGAGCATGACACTCGAGTTCAAGCTTCAGAGCACAATAGAACAGACGGTAGAGCTCCCGCAGGTTCTGAACAGGTGGGAGATCGTGCAGAGCAACAGCACCGTGGATACCACCTAAATGAACGATGAGTACTGAGTCATAGGTCCCTGGCTCATGGCACAACCTTCTATGCGAAGGGAAAGGGGTACTATGCTGTGGGGTGCAATGAGGGGTTCACAGAATTCGAACTAGAGGCAGGTGTCGAGAAGCCCTTGGCAGTTCCCCTCTTAACCCTCCTCGAGAACTCACACGTGAATCCGGCTGCCATGCAGGATAGGCTGTTCCTCTGGATGTACACTGAGCAGCTCGCCGATGCGACAATGAATGTTCCAAGACTTCATGTCTGGGATGACGAGAATGACCAGGAGCTGAAGCAAACGGGTTCCAAACAGTGGATCGTGCATGTGGAGCGAGAACACCAGCAGGTCCAAGCCACAGCTGACCAATAGGTAGAGCTGACATTGCATCGTGGTGCATCGGACTGTGTCACTGTTGTGGTCCTGGATCTGTGCCTAACCAGTGGAAATGACGACCTCGAGTCAGCACTCGAGAGCCGTCACCACATCGGGGGCAGGGACATCCCACCTAATCAGGGCAACTGGCTAGGCCTCAACATCGGAAATCTCATAGCTGGGACTCGCTCATTAGGTATGACGGTACTTTACTTTGGCTATGCTAAGGTATGCATGTCGAACACATCAGGTATTCAGCTTGAGCGTGCATAGAGCATGACTCCTGTTGTCACCGTGGTCCCCACTGCAGCTGCCACTACTACCATAAGCTCTACTGTCTTCTGACCTGTCGATGCTTCATAGTCGAGCGTTGGTTCAGATATCTTTACAGCCTTGTAGTACTCATCGAGACTCTCATCTGCCTCTTTGATGCTCTGGTTGGCCTGAGCTCGGAGTTGTCGTTGGCATGCCTCCCTTTGGCGCATATGCTCGAGGACTTTGCTGTACTCAAACTTCTCCTTAGAAAGCTTCTCCATCGCCTGGTTATGACGCTCACGTTCGACCTCTGCAGCCTTCTTGTCGCCCACATTCAAGATTGCAGATGCCATGCTATAGACTACAGTTTAAAGCTAATATATAGCTGCCCCAGCGACGCGATGTATGAACCAGAGGCTGATCCAGTCGAGGATATAGATGACGAGGACTATGAGGAGGACTATGATGAGGAGGATTATGATGCCGACGACTATGATTTAGTGGAGACTGCGGGTGAGTATGATGATGTAGCAGAGACCACGCCTGAATCCTGCAAACTAGTACACAGTGCGAAAGGAATCTATCGCACTTACGTAAAAGGTTCTATCGGGCCGCTGCCAGCCATTGGGGCTCTGATCACTCTGTTCACAATGAAGGCTGGCGAGACAGTCCGCAAGATCGCCAACAATGCTCTCCATGGGGTGGAGAAGGTTTCTGAAGCCATACCAGCCATCGACTCAGGAGTAGGTACGTTTTTCGGAGTTGCAGGCCCTTGGCTACCAAACGTTGCCATAGCACTCACGGCCATCTGGCCCGCCAAACATTTAAGCCATACTATATAAGGATGGCGTCTGGTCAAGTCCCTTAACTGGCAAGCCTTTGTCGATAAGCCACCCTTCAGTGACGGCACCAGTGCTACAGAGATTAGACAGCAGTGTTCACAGGTATTCGAAGAGGTGTTCATCGATGGCTGGATGAACGATGGTCGTCTGTTCGCCTGTCTGGAGTTTGCCCAGGCCATACATAATAGAACAGAAGTCGACGTCAGTGATTAAATCCGGGAATTCATCAACAGCCTCTCTTGAGGAGCTCTACTACCAGCCAGGTGGATATTATCGCGAGCCTCACCAGTTACTCGAGTTCGCTCGTCGCAAGGGCCACAAGTTCACAATGGAGGCGGTTAGCCAGTGGCTCCGCCACCAGGCGTTGTGGCAGATATACAGACCCCGTCCACGGCACATCAGGTCTGCACATTTCGATGAACCTGTTCCGAACAGAGTTCACCAGGCAGATGTTCTATTCCTTCCACATGACAGAGTCTGTTCCAGCCATTCTGTCAAGGGAACATGTAAGACCTATAAGTATGCCCTCACCATCGTCGATGTCGCCAGTAGGTACAAGGCTGCTGTACCACTTACAGATAAGTCCGCAGGGCAGGTGGCCCAAGCATTCAGCAGTGTCTATGATGATCTGGAAAATCTCCTCCAGTGGCCAGAATTGTTACAGGTGGTTACTCGGTTAACTGGTAAGAAGCTAGTAGAGGCTATCCAACAATCCTCTGTTGCTCCACCATCCACAGGCGTGAACAAGGGAAAGGAGTGCCTAACACCTGATGCTCTGGTTCGGTACCTGTATGAGCCTGGTGAGCTGGAAGGTGGTCGACGGCGTGCAATAGACCCTAACTGGTCGATAGATGTTCACAGGCTTGACAGGTATGTGGAGGCGGATGGGCAGCCTACATTGTACTACCTGGCTAGTGGTCCCAGGCGACCGTTTGTGCGAGAGGAGCTTCGGCTAGTCCCTACAGATACACAACTGCCACCATCCGGAGTGCTCAAGCCCGCTGCTGTCTATACATAAGGGTTATGTCGCTCGATGGGCTCGGTATGGACACCCTCTGGTAGCACATGGCGCTTATCATAGTAAGCAGAGAGTCCGAGTTTTTCCTGCACATACGTCACCATACCCTGGTTGCACATGCGTAGGCCTCGGTTTTTAGGTCTGTCCACCCCGTCAATTAGGGCGCTGTAGAACCTCTGCCAAGAGACCGCATTCTGCCACTTTGACATTCCCTTAGCCGAAAACTTACTTGCAGCTGTGCTCTCCATGTAGTGGCATTTGGAGCAGAGAGCGATACCACGAGAGCCTTCGAGCGCGAGCTTGAACAGTCCCGGAGTCTGTCCAGACCATTTGTCCCAAGCTAGCCAGTCCCGCTTATGAGCCTGGTACTTTGCTCGCATCTCAGGGCGAATGACGTCGTCGAGGTTGGAGCCTGCTATAGCGATATACATAGAGTCAGTGTCCACCTAGAGGTACTCAAAGCTGTCATGAGATACGTAGTGATCGAGGAGGTCGTAGTAGAACTCCAGCATTCGCAGCTTCGTGAGCTCAGAAACGGCTATACCCACCTGGAAGGGCCTTCGAATAGTGATTCTCGGCTTGCGACTCTGGAGCTTGTATGATGCACTGATCTCCTCGAGATCTTCGAACCATGCACTACGCAGGGCCTTGTCTCCCACGCGTTCATCCTTCGTGAAGTGGGTGTTGCTATGGCATTCTAGGGCCTCGATGAGCTTCCTGTAGGCACTGTTGCCGAGGAGTTTGAAGAGATCTGCCAAAAGCACTTTGCTCTTATCTACATCTCCCGAGCAGTGGGCCTCCGTAACATTCTCCATGAACCACTCGAATGGGCACTTGGCCTCATAGTCTATGGTGCGGTATAAAGCAGTGATCTCCAAGCCATGGGTTATATACCCCTTGAGTGTCAGGGTGTATAGCAGGCGCTTCTTGACAGAGAGGGCACCGACCAGCTTCTAGGTGGTGGGATGCTTCCTCCCTGTTCACCCTAGATATGCCAGCATCTCAGACAAGATTGCCTCTACCGGGATCTCGCAGTTATAGAAGAGAGGAGGCATTTCCTCGAACTTTGCCCTCAGAGCATTGGGGACCTCTATATCCACCTCAGCAAACCCAAACCAGCTGTCTGCTACGAGAGCCTCCTTAAAGCTAGCTACTCCAATGGCACCAGACCAATGGCACACTGTCTCCTTACCACATGGTGTATCTTTGGCCATCGTTGACAGATACAGAGCATTTGCGTCGTAGCCGAGTAGACATTGGCAGACATGCTCACTCTGGCGGATTCGAGTCACACTGGCCTCGAGGTATCTGGTGAACACGATGCTGGGACCGCCAACAACAGCACCCTTCAGCATCTCGTAGGCTTCCTTGTCCAGTGAATAGAGGCTAACATCTGGCATGTGCTGAGTGGTTCCACATAGGAGCTACTGCAGTGACACGCCTGGGAGGGACACCGCGCCTTTGAGGATGTCTATTTCCCATTCTGTGTAGAACTCCCACATCCGCTCTAGAGCTTTGATGAATGGACCGACGTTCAGGTTGTTGTAGTATCGCAGCCAGTCAGCGAATGTCCGCATTCCATTCTCGCTGAATGTCTGGTTACACTGGTCCCACTCTGTTCGCGGCAAGAGGTAGCCACCTTTGAGCTTAGATGTCCATGCTGAGTAGTCAAGAAGCCCTGGATAGTTGAGCTTCTCATGTGTGTCAAACCATTCATACAGGGGCCAGCTCTTCTGCTGTGTACATCCGTAAGCTTTGACCCATACCGCGTATGAGACTCTTGGGCTGAGGTAGTTCAGCACATCGAGAAACCGTAGCTCAGGTGTTATGAGGAACATGGTCTGACTAACCTTCTTGGCGACTTTCACTGTACCTGTACTGTCAGTCAGCTCATCGACAAAGTACTTCTTGATGAGGTTCAGGTCATACCAGCGAGAGTTGAACCCCAGTACAGGCACTTGGTTACACCACTCGTTGATCAGTCACTGCTGTCACTTTGGGAGCTTGTCCATGTCTATCGGTATATACTGTGCCATAACCCTTGTCCGGATTAGAGATGCTCGCTGTTGGATCACCAGCATGAACTCTCTGATCAGTTCCTTGGGGTCAGGATTACAGAGGTGAGTGGGCTCAGTCATGGCGCCCTCTAAGGAGCAGCCAACTAACACAGAGATAGGTATGTGAGTACTCTCGATCCTGAGAGTCTCCATAAGATGAGTCTTGATACCATCTAGGAGTGCTTCGAAGTCGTAAACTATGAAGTGTGGGTATGGGACAGTCCGAACTCGTTTACGGACGCTTGGGCAGCGTTTTATACAGCACTCCCACTGTACCACAATCGTGCATCCAGAGGCTCTCAGCTTCTCCTCTCTCAGGACTGTCTTGTGGTATCTTTGTTCAGCATCCTCACCTCGCTGGTGTTGTGGACACCCATGCCAGTGACAGCCATGGAACTGGTAAACGGTGTTGGTGGTCAGATCCTATCCATCTACGGGAGCGCCCTCGATACAACACTCGCCACCATGCCCACACTCTACATGGTGTATGCGTATGCCTCTGTTTCTCGACTCATACTCGATCCAACGAGTAGCCACTGAACTGGATGGTTGGGTGGATAGAAGGCTTTCTCATACGCAGTCTGTGGCACCTCAACCTTCTCGCCAGGACACACGATTGTTGTTTTACCACCTGTACAGTGAGCAGTGTGTCATTGAAGACTGCATGCCTGTGTAAACCTCTGCTGACAGTGACTGCAGACTAGTGTATGTGCCAGCTTGGAGATGCTCTTGATGTAGAAGGCGTGGTGGTCCCACACTCCGATGGTCATGGTGTCACGGTAGTGAGCCGCTTGCCTGACCTTCGGTTGGTTCATACACACGAATCTCGATCTTGGCGAAGAACTCTACCTTGTTCAGTTGATCCAGCGATGTCTTGCGGACATCAGGTACTGTCACTGTCTTGCCATAGAACTGTGTGGCAAGCTCTCGTGCAGGAGCTGTACTTCTATCAGCTCTCGCTCCTTGGTGGACTGCTAGACATCTCCAGAGACACATGTTGTCCCTGTAGGTGTCGAGGGCAGGCATACTCTTCTTCTGTCATAGCCAGTCTGGGAGGGGGCCTGTCCCAAGCAGAGGTTGGCGGTCGATGACAATCCTGACCTCAACGTTGATTGATCCAGAGAAAGCCCACTTGGTGTTGGGTTGATCGATTTTGTCTGTGTCGAGGCAGGCTTTCTCTCTTGCTGCCACCAAGTCCTGAGCTGCTACTATCGTGTTCAGCCACGGGCTCCCTGGAGCATTCTTGTGGAAGAGCATCACTCTCCCATCTTCGATGTGACGGATGCGATAGGTATGGTGTAGCGGTGGTAAAAGGCATTCTGGACATTCTGCTGGGTCTTTTGCATGATCTGGCCTGTGACGTCTCCTTCTAGACCTCTGAAGAATGTCCAGCATACTGACCGGCGTCCTCTATCTTCTGTCTCCCTTTCGCCGAGACGCTGGTCGAGAATGTGTTCGTCTTCTCGCCTTATGTTTCGGGCTAAGGGTTCAGACCTCGGCCCCTTCATCAATCGCTTAGCTATCCTGTGTAGGGGAGGTAAGCGATCCAGTGGATGGTCTGCCATCCGCCTCGCTACAGTCTTGGCTCGCAAGATTTCAGCCACCTCCTCGTCCAACTGCTGAAGCTCGTGGATCCGCTGTGCTTTCTTGTGGGGATTCCAAGGATCATCTTTGGTAAGCACTGGAAACCTTCCTATCTGCATTGCTCGGGAGTGTTGCTTCTGCCACTCCTCGGCATGGACCTGTCCGATCATCTGGAGCAGGTCGGCTTTCTTGGCCTTAGAATAGCCTCTAAGGTCGAGTTGCTTTGCAATAGCGCGAAGCTGTGCAACAGTACTCATGGTGTATATCCCTGTTGAGGGTCGCTTCTGCCCCTCCTCTGCACGGACCTCTCTGATAATCTGGAGCAGGTCAGCTTTCTTGGCCTTAGAGTAGCCTCTAAGGCCAAATTGCTTTGCAATAGCGCGAAGCTGTGCAACAGTACTCATGGTGTATATCCCTGTGGATGCCTGTCTCTAAATGGGCGTTCAGACGCTATTATGTGTGGCGATCAGTACCTGTGGGTGGTGTATATCCCTGTGGATGCCTGACTGGGCGCTCAGACCCTATTATGTGTGGTGCTGGCGATCAGTACCTGTGGGTGGTGTATATCCCTGTGGATGCCTGTCTGGGCGTTCAGACCTTATTAGGTATGGCGATCAGTACCTGTGGGTGGTGTATATCCCTGTGGATGCCTGTCTCTAAATGGGTGTTCAGACCCTATTATGTGTGGCGATCAGTACCTGTGGGTGGTGTATATCCCTGTGGATGCCTGTCTGGGCACGTGGTGGTCCCCACACCCTATACCCCAGGGATTGGGAGGGCGGTGGGGGCCACGGATCCGGTGGCCAGGGAGGTGGTACCCCGTGGTCTCCGCTGCTTGAGAGGGCGGTGGGGGCCATGGCTCCGGCTTAAGGGCGGTGGTATCATTTTGCCTAGTAGTAGTGTCGGTAGTAAAAGTATACAACCTCCCTCAACTGGCAGCCGTTCGGCGATCCGTGGCCCCCACCGCCCTATCAATCCCTGGGGGCCTCCATCTAGAGGCCTACCCCAACCACCTGCAACCCGGGGGGCCTCTCTCTAGAGGCATACACCAACCACATGCAACCCTATGCCCAGGGATTGAGAGGGCGGTGGGGGCCACGGATCGCCGAATGGCTGCCAGTTGAGGGAGGTGGTATCATTTTACTACCGACACTACTACTGATAGAGATTGCGTGCCTGCCTTTTCTAGAGCCTCAAGTCAAATGATTTTTTACCATGAAATTTAATTTTCCATTCCAACATCCATTTTACTGTATATATTGGAGATATGTTACTTAGGTTCACTTTCAAAATTCTTAATAATGTTGCCAATCAATTCTCTTGTGTTAGAAACCTTTCTATAGACACAAAAATTAAATTTTTATGACACTTTTGGATATAGTCAATATCGTCAAATACCGTAATTTCGATTATTTAGAGGTAGGGGTAACTTTAAGTTACAATGAGACCCACACTAAGCGAATAGAGCCCTGAAGTCTTATTATGGAACATGGGTTGCGCAGACCACTTAATGAGGAAATCTTTGATCAAGTTTGGCAGATCTACTTACAATATTGAATTACTAAGAAGCGATCAAACTTAGAGCTGTTTTCATACTGAAAGCGATTTTTGGCCCAAATTATGATAAAAACGGTAATTTTGTACCATAAACCAACGTTTAGGTGTATGAATCATACTAAAGAGTTGTTAGGATTACCAAAAACAATAAAGAAATGAAGATTTCTGGGTGTTAAATAATGAAATTTTTCATGAAACCCAAAATACTGCCATTTTATCCCATAAGCACCATGGCGAAAACATTTTTTGGGCTCTGCAAAGAAAACGTGCTTGAGTTGGAAGTGTTACACAAGTTTTTGCTGAGGGTCTTGACATATAGAACTATAAAATGTAAGTTAATGCTCTAAAAGAGTCATGTACACGAACTCTCCCCCCCCCCCCCCCCTAGGGCATATACTATATGCTGAATTTGGGATGCAATGGGTTAGATTGTGCATACATGAGATGTTAATTCCCACTAAGCAATAGAGCTAGAATCAAACCAAACGGAAAACTTGAAAAAGATGTTGAATACGATTTTACTGGAAACCAGTGCTACCTTAGGCATCAACAACCAGCCATCAAATTAGTTCCAAACTATTCACCAAAATTTGTCCTACATCATAAGGGCTTGTGTCAGGTTTATGTACAGAAGAAGTGTTTGTCTATAGGATCAAATGATTGTATGAAGTAGTTGAGCATATACCAGGGTGTGATTATAAGTGACCAGGTGTTTGTGGGAGAATGAATAAAAAACAGTAGGATGGTGTTGAAACAAGAAAACTACACTTCAGATGTTGGTGCATAGATTTAAGCAATGCCTAACCCTTCAATGATGCAACTAATTTTCCATGACATACCAAGTATTCTGTTGAATATTTTGAAATTAATTTATTTAGAAGCTGTTGCTGCTGAGCATATTCCAGTCAAATTATTTTCAAAGTGGTCTTTTCTGTGTGGTTGCGTTGAAAATGGTATTTAACGTATTCCATCAGTGAAAGGGTTAATGGAACAAATTTCTCACCAAGACGAGTTTCTCATGAAGAATGTACATTTGACAACAATTGGACTGTATTGGTGCCTGTGGGAGAAATTACTTTCTGTCAAATAACTTTCAAAGTAACAAAATTTTAACTACAAATGAATGTATAGTTTATTTAACCGTTCTAACTACAAGAGAATGTATAGTTTATTTAACCATTTCAGCGATGAAACTGGCTTTTAAAACTCAATTTGAATGTAACCATACAGGAAAGTTGTTGAATATTTTGAAATTAATTTGAATGTAAGGCGTTGCTGTCTTGGGCAGCAACAGCTTCCAGACAAATTAATTTCAAAATAGCTCAAAGTTCTCATTAAATGTGTTAAACAGAATTTCATAATGAAAGAAAATATAAGAGACGGTCAAGCATAGGTGGAATAATGTGAGCCAGTGAGGACAGGTGTGATTAGAAGTGGCATGGGCGTGTGTTGGAAAATGAGTAGAATATATATGAATGCTATCATAGCAGTAAAAGAAGATTTGTGGCTTTAAACTATACAAATCAGCGTTTAAAGAGTTAACGACATAAATCAGTCAACAATGTAGAAAACTTATCATAAGGAATGTCCATTTGAAAACAAGTTGACTGAAAGGTATTTATTCCTAATTAAGAAATTACTTCCAGTGCAATCATTTTTTAAACTAAAAAGATCTCTTAGCTCTAAGAATGGGTATAATTTATTTAAACGTTCACTCCTAATATATTTATTACGGTAATGAATAGGTTGCTGTCAAATCTTTATTGCCCACCTGTCTATAATATCCAATAAAACATCTGACCGACTAACGCAGCAAGAGCTTCCAGTCAAATTAGTTTCAAAATTCTAAACATTTGTCCTATCCTAAGAAAACACCTGCCGTATAAGACCCCACTTTTTATTCACCCTCCTATGGTGTTCTAAAATTGCCGTCGTGCGTCGCGCGTCGTGGGCGGTAAAAACATGCGACGTTATTTAAATAGGGCGACGTCGCCCCAGACGTCGTCCCCAACGTCGCCCCCGACGTCTTCCCCGACGTCGCCCCCAACGTCGCCCCCGACGTCGCCCTCGAACTGATACTCGGTCCGTAATGGTATAAATTATCGCCAGTCTCAGAGGGATTTTCGCCAGTTAGCGATTCATATTTTAAAGGTAAGCCTAATTATTATATCATCTTTATAATCTGTATCGTATCATTAACACTTGTGTTGCCATCTGTATTGTGTTTTCAACCTCGTATAGCTCTCGTTGGTCCAATTAATAAAACTAAAAGGGGACACGATTAAGCCTAATGAAAACATGTACTGTATGTCTGCATGATATATAGGCATGCTAATCAAATCTGGCGCGAGTCTGACATTAGAAGATGTTTCTAGATTCACGCCCGTAGCGTGGACCAGGTACTATAATTGGCAAAGCACCCGCAGAGATGAGGGTGTAGAGGGGTGTTCGTTATCTTTGGATGTCTCAGAGTTCGATCACATGCATTTCGTGTTGCACAAATGCACCCCCTGCCAAACTTTGCCCTATGCAAACTACTGCGCTGCTATTTATTCTATTACAAACTTGGAGCAGGCCTATGGCCAGATATTTGTAGCCAAGAATGTTTTTCATCCCAACCCCACCCACACCCCACACCCACCCCCAACACCTCACTTCACGCGCGAGTGTGTGTGTCCCCTGTTATGTAGTAATTTGCAGAATGTTTAGATAGATATACCTGGACCTAAATTTTCAACGTGTGTCGATGTTCTTATCCCCATACTGGTATGCATTCTGTTAATCTTATTATTAAATACATTGAAATAAAGGAGTCTATCTACGTAGACTAATCTACGTCACTCCAAAACAGACTCGATATCGAATTTATACCATTACAGACCGAGTATCAGTTCGGGGGAGACATCGAGGGCGACGTCAGGGGCGACGTCGGGGGAGACGTCGCCCTATTTAAATAACGTCGCATGTTTTTATCGCCCACGACGCGCGACGCACGACGGCAATTTTAGAACACCATACCCTCCTGTTAAATATCGTGAAAACAATTTACCTGGAGTGTGCCTCAGATACCCTGACATTTTAAAATCTGAGAAAAGAAAAAATCACCAGCTACTTGGAAGAAACTTATGATTTTGCAAGCAATATATAAAGACACTTAGAAACTGAATAGGAGGGTTTACTTTCACTAAAACAGACAATGTTCCACATGTACCTCATACAAAATATGACGTTTCTTCTGAGTTAGTGCTTAATTCCATGTTATATCATTCACAGTAATCCCTCAGATGTGCCAATAAGAGGGATATCTGGTATATAGACCACTTTCATCAATTTGCAAATCCAGTTAAGCAATACATTTAACCTTCTACTTAATAAAAGATCATGCCTTAGCTCTTTAACCTTCAAATTTGTTCAAGACAGTTTTAATTTTCTCATAGAAAATGTCCATGTCAATAGAGGAATATTTTTGAAAATTTATCACTGTAATGAGTGGCTCGGTCACAGAGTTAGTCATTCCAGTGATAAATATTTAAAATTTGAGTGTTAAAGGTTTAAGTGAGACGCTCTATTCTCCTTTGAATGGTCTGTTAATACGAGTTTGACTCTATATAGAGAATCTGAAACGAGGTCACTTCATATCACTATTATGGACCGAGATGAAAACTATCAATTTGCACGAGCTTTAGCGAGTGCAAAATTGATAATTTTCAACGAGGTTCATAATAGTGATATGAAAAATGAACGAGTATGAGATTTTATTTATCATATAAACTGTAATTTTGAAATATTTGCCAATAGTTGCTGATGTGACTTTTATCTGATTTCTCATTGTTGATTTTCGCGAAATCGATACCGCCGCTGTGACGCATCACTACTTAATAACAGATACTGAATGCGCAGCAAAATATAGTGACAGACACAAAATCTGGCGATGTCAGCCGTAAACTACACTTTTCTTCTAAAACTATCGCAGAGCCACGGCCATCAACCGTTACTTCGCTGCCGACTGATAAACTGTCAAACGATGACATTTTGCGATGACGTTTCATGAATGACAAATCGTAGTAAACAAATCGTAGAAAAACGCACCGCGTAGTGGTCCCTACGTGTCACGCTCACATCAATCGATGTATTAATTGGTCGATTTAAATGGGCTGCGCACCAAACAGCCAATGAAAATACTCCGTTGGATATGGCACGTGTGCTCATATCGAAAAATATGGAACGGGCTGGAAGGCTTGTTTATATGATAATTGGGTATGTGTAACTTTTGAATAGTTGGAAATCAATTTAACTGAAAGATGCTGCTGCCTGGTCTATGTTATAATACAGTGTACAACTGTTTAACCCAATTCCTCTCAGAAATCATGACAGTTATATCTGATATGGTTATTATAGAATTGAAAAGCATATGAAACTATTTGAAGTATTTGAAATACTTTTTAAAAAGTATTTCCATTTGAACTTGCATTTGAACAAAGTTGAAAGTATTTGCACTTGCATTTGCATGTGAACTAATGTGAAGTATTTGCATTTGCATTTAAATACTTTTGAAAGTATTTGACCCCAGGTCTGGTGGTGTGTGGTGTTGGTAGTGTTGGTGATGCGTGTTGAGGTGGTGGTGGAGGGTGGTGCTGATGGTCGGTGTGGAGGTGGTGTGTGTTCGTGGTCTAGGTGCTAATGGAGAGTATGCTGATGGTTGTGTTGGCTTATATGCCACTGAACTGACCGCAGCAGTGTAACCGTTGCGATGTTGGTGAAGAGTGCTAGCAATGGATGAATACGATCTGTCACATAAGTACACGACGTCATAGTCAATTATATCACATGTAGGATGACGTCACACTCATAAATGACAGAGAATCCTCCGTCATGAAGCTGAAATAGTCCGTCAAGTGTACGACTTGTAAGTCTTTGATGGATGTACTGTTTAATAAACATTCTGTTGAATATTTTGAAACTAATTTTACTGGGCGGTGTTGCTGACATAGTTTTAAAATTGCCAACGGCTTACCTGTGTAGTTACCTTGAAATTGGGATTCTGAAAATTCAGGGTTCGGAATAGGCCTACATAAATCGATCCCAACGCACGGAACGCGTGATTGGTGCTTAAGTAGAAATTGGAGTGGGGCATGGCTAAAAATGGATCCAACATTGTATATTGAAGGTAGCTTAATTCACAACAAAATCAGATATACGATATACTATCCCACCTGTCAAAACGATCTGTCAATGTTAATACTAAGTTATATTTAATTTCGTCTGCTAATAAAAATTCATAAATTGATAATTTCAGATATGTTAATGAAGCTTTTATTGCTTTAATAATGATAGATTTAAAAGTTCACATATTAGAGCTTATATTTGCATACTAATTTAAACTTGTTGCCACTGGGCAAAATATCTAGCGATTTCGGGCCCAGGACATGGCCTTAGATTAACTTTACTTTTATTAGACATAGTCATAATAGGCATGTGGGCATGTGGGCATGTGGGCATGTGGGCATGTGGGCGTGTGGGCGTGTGGGCATGTGGGCATGTATTTGACACATATTTAACACCAAAAGAACAATGTTTGGCATTTAAAACACATTCGCTTGTTGGTAGTTTTATATTCAATATCCGCGATTGTATTAAGTTTAAGAGAATTTTTCAGAGACTCCTTCAGTTCTATGCACTATCAGTGACATATTACAGAGGGGTGTGTCCTGTTTACTGTTCGTGTTGGTTCATTATGGTCCTGAATGTAATACACGATTTCAAACAGGCGTATGCACATTCACAACGATTACACATGACATTAGTCTCCTTTCAATTGAGCGGTCCAGTTCTCGTTATGCCCCGCCCATTTCTAGATAAGTCCGCCCACGTTTTCAACGTCTTCGAATCGACTTATATACATTGAGCCATGAATTCTAAGATTCTCATTTTCAAGCTAACTATACAAGTAACCTGTTGAATATAGCGAACCTAATTTGACTGGGTGCTGTTGCTGCCTATGGTATGTGGCAACAACCGTCCCAATTCAAAACAGTTTTAAAATAGTCAACAGAATGTTTAGTAAATAGTAAATCCATCAATGACATACAATTCGTACACTTGACGGACCTTTCAATGTTCATGACGGCTCTAGATGCAGCATTCATTCCGCATTTTGATTGTGACGTCAACGTAATTGATGATGACGTCACCTATTTGGATGGCAGATCAGCTGTCATCTCGTGTAGCACGAGCACATGTGAATTTAGTTGATTACGTAATGTTTTGTTAATGCGTTTAATTGGGCAGCAATGTATTCCAATCCAATTATGTTCAAAGAATTCAACCGTATGCCTTACTTTGCTCTGGAAACTTGTTACGTTATCTCTGAGATGCACTTTACTCATATTTAGTAACGATGAAAAAGCGCGGTTTACTAAATTCCAAAACAGAGTATAGCAACTTTGTAAGACATCCTTGGTGGGATTCCACTGACCATGTCTGCAACTGAACCTAAAGCGTTGCCAATTTAATTGCAGGAGAATATCTCCGAATTGCCCAGAAGTGATTTCTGTGTTCTGTTAAATATTAATCTGACCAAATAAAACGTTAGCATCACTGAGCGGGCCTACAATATACGCTGCATATCGAACACTTCCTTTGACATATCAGTTTCTTCTACTGTTACAGAGACTTGGAACCTAAATGAGGGTATAAATGTTCATTTCTGCGTCAGGACACTTACAATCGTCATGGGAACAGAAGGGTTGATTGCTAGAGAAGCCGGAAGTACGGCTGGAATTATCCTGAATCGTCCTTACAATGGCCACATTACCATATTTGCCTGCGGTCGTTATCCGTGTGGATGACAGTCATTAGAGATGAGAAGTAAGCAGCAAAAAGCATGACTCCCCTCACGCTGCGCGATTAGGACACACAGTTAAAGCTCTGGCCTTAATGATTGTCACAATTTACACAGATTATCAGGCACTTATTTGGCACCAGGCGAGCATCTCACGTGCCAGCGAGAACGAGATGAAACTGGCGGGGATAAAATCAGATCTCTAAATGCTGGATCAATCCCGACGGGAAAGCGAAGCACTGATTGCTTGTAATGAAAGACGATGGCGATAGCTTCCATAGTCAGCCAGAATTACAGACAACGAGATTCCAAATGCAGTTGCCAGAATACTGGAGAGAATTTGGCTTAAAGTTGTTGATTCCCACGATAGGCACAATCTTTAGCAAAGCTGTTTTCACAGTATGCAGTATGGTCGAACAATAGCCTGGAATAAAGTCCATCCGAGACAAACAGAATGAAATGCGTGACCAATCTGGCTCTCAGAACATTTAACTAAATGCTTAATTTCAGGCAGGTCTTAAAATGAAACGACTCTCATGTTTAATTGCATAGGATCTTACAAAGTAACATTGGTATTTAGTGACTAACTTCCTGTCCCGCCTGTGCCGGAACACGATAGTGTATTAACTGTCTGACCGCTTCAAGCCACCAGACAACAATTTCATTGGTCCATAACTCTGGACCGTTAAATATTTTGAACAAATTTGCTTGAAATGTATTTGTGGCTTAGCTACCAACACCTTTCAGTCAAATTGTTTTCAGAATATTCAGCATATCCGGGGTTAAACCCCATGGAAAATGTAGTATGCGGAAATTCATCAGAGAGGCAGTTAACAGACCGGTGTGGCAGTTAACATTTCTGGTCCATAATGCTTCCCCAGAAATCAACCAAATGCACATCGGCCATTAACCCCGCCCGGCTTTATCATGGCATTTCATCGCTCTAACTTGTGCCTTTCGCTGTTTCTTACTGATAATCTCGACCCAAACCGTATTCGGCGTTTCTTTCGCGTGTGGTTCGCCAAAACCATGTAGTTTACTGGACAAATTCTGTAGGGGAATACACCTTTCCCACATTGACGTCATTACGCCGGGATTTCCATAAATCAACGCTCAAAGCAAAACTGCTGGCTGGTACCGCAGCCAACAAGCCGCTGACCCGCATAGAGTTACTTTTGCACTAAAATACATCGCATTCTAAACCGTTCCTATGAAAAACTAAAATCATTATATTATTTAAATTATATATCATTGAAAAGTGCATCCAATTGCCGAAACATTAATACATCTTCTTCTTTTCGTTCGCTGATCATACCGCCAGTCCTGTAAGTGACTATCGACATGATCATAAGCGTTAAGTGCGTGGATCCATGGTTTATTAGGGTGCGCCGTGCAGCCTGGAACCTCCGTCTTCAGCACTCGAGGTTTCTGTCAGGGTTACCTCACCCTTACCTCCTTTAGTCGCCTCTTACGACACGCAGAGGATACGGAAGGTGTATTCTAAGCCCCACCTACAGGGCAAGCATTAATGCATTATTTCTTATATTTTTGTAACGTTTTCACTGAGTTATTTGCATATATAAAATACACCATTCGACTTAGATTCATTAAATCAAGTGGACAATAGGGGATAATTTAAATTTCCAATCTACTGTATTAAATTTTACAAAAGTATAAAAACTAATCCAGAAATGTATAGAAAATTGGCGTAGCTTTCCAATGATGTATGCCTTCAATAATATTACGAACATATTTTTCATACGCATTGCTTAAAGTGCACTATATCTGATTCCCTAGTAAACTAATGCTGTTTGCGTGCGGGCTATCGCGGTTACCAGCCAGAAGTGATATGTGCGACGTATTCCCGGAAGGTACTTCCCCAAAATACGTTAATGTGGGAAAGGTGTATTGGTAGGTACGGGCTAATTTGCATACTCGTCTCCCAAAACAAGACTCAGTTTAGCATTTCGACTTAGCAGAGTCAGTCCAATACTTCCAAATTCAATGGCAATGCATACTAGTGTTTGCAACATGGCCATTTATTTGGTTTTGATAGATTTAGAATAGTGGCACTCTAGTAGTGGCACAGGTTTGCATACGATCGAATGTGTAAATAATTACCTCTATTGGATATTTATTTCAGCGTAAATCATCTATTTCAAAACAATCGATTGTCGCGAGAAAGTAGATTATGTGGTCTCCGTACAGTAGAAGCATCGATTTCTAGCTATGCCCCACCCATCTCTAGCTATGCCCCGCCCATTTCTAGTTATGCCCGCCCATTTCTAACTATGCCCCGCCAATTTATAGCTGTGTCCCCTCCATCTGTAGTTATTCCCCACCTATTTCTAGCCAAACTCCATACACGCTTTGCCCGTGTTGCGATCGACGAAACCATGAATTCCCAGAATCCCAATATCAAGGTAACTATATACAGATAAGCTGTGAATATTTTGGCAATAGTTTGACTTGGTGCTGGTGCTACTTAGTTAGTTTTGAAATGTTCAACAGAATGCTTACTAAATGGTAAACCCATCAAACCATACAATTAGTATTCTTGACTGACTATGCCAGCATCATCACGTGATATTCTCTACCATTTATGATTGTGACGTCATATTCTTGAGCGACAGATCTGATTGATCCATTACCTGCATCAATGGTCTTTGAGCGTCTGGCCATCTGACGTCCATTCCGTACCAAGGTACACTACCACATTCGTGCGATGTTATCAAGCGACCTGGCTGTTGCCACCTTCATCTTACAATGTTTTACCCAGATCTCCGTGTGATCGTCTGTCAACCGAGGAATTCAGTTCTGTTCCTGTCTTGTCCTTCCTGGTGGAATCCGCAGAGTGAAGGGCAGGATCCTGAATACCATTGGTCTTCACATCAGCCTCTGCTCTTTCTTATAATCTACGCTGAGGTCTATCACCTCCAGTATCGTTAGATCTGCCGCTGAGTATATCATGGTTGAATCTCAGGACACAACGGTAATTGCAACAGTAAAGGAAATATAAATACAGTATGACTTTCCAGTGCCCAGATTAGTCTCTGATCTGACGGAATAATTCTAACATAAGCAGCTAAATCTATTGGGAGAATAATACTGCTAAAGATAGACATAAATTCAATGGTGGCATAAGCTTGGGTGGGGTGGGTGGGTGGTGGCGGGGTGGGGTATGGGGAAGGGGGTGGGGGATACACGATATGGCGTGTATTCCACTAGTATGACCCGATTGCACCATGCCCATCACGAATCTCCTGACCGCCTCCTGCATCCATAAACAGTCTCTGCCAGGTAATACATCGGCAGACGGATTTGTAGTCACGTGCGCTTTCACTCGACAGTAAATGTAATTGTTCAGACAATGTTTAAGCGAAACTGGATTAGTGACCTAAATATAATCATTGTATCATTGAAGACACATGGAACGACTTCATTTGTTCTGGAGCCAAACCCAGTGATTTATAGTGGAACAGGCGCCATTCAGGTTCCGGTGAGTAGTGCCGAATTCGAATGACGAATTTAACTCAACCATGATCATTTAAAAGTCCGTCAAGTTTGCAGATCCTTTGAATGGTTAATTACTATCTGATGAACATTCTGTTGGCATTTTGAGGTTAGTTCGGTTGGGTGTTGGTGCACTCGTAGACTACAATGGTGCCCGGTCTGGTTAGTTTCAAAATATTCAGCAACCTATCTGTATAGTCACCCTGAAAAAGGGGGATCCTGTGACCTCAGGGTTCAAAGTACATAAATCGATCCAAACACGCTCAGAACGTGGGCGGGGCTTAGCTGCAAATGTTCGGCGCATGACTTGATGCGGATCAATCTGTTGCAGTAGTTAATCCGGTTGTGGACGCGATTTGCCTATTGCTTTGTATAATATGTATATATTTAATTAAATAGTGTTTATTTATTTATATAGGGCCTATAGTTGTTTCATATATCTTGTTTATTTATACGATTGTACTTGTATTGTCGTATCCTTATGTTGGATTTTTGCAATAAACTGTCTGTGTCTGTGTATCAATTACAAGTGCCGGCGCAATGGGAATAATTCAGCCAAAACTGAATAATGTATTGGACTGTTCTGAATCCAGCAAGATGGCCGCGCTTACTTGCATTTAATTTGTGGCGGCTATATTTTAAGGCCTTTTATCAGCTACCCTGAAATCATTATGGCTTCTCAGCACCACTAGCATCAACAATAGAGGGATTCTGTTCTAGCCATGCCCCACCCATTTCTAGCTAAGCTCCGCCCCACCTCTTGTGCGTGTTGGAATCGATTTATATATTTTGAACGTTGAATTCGCAGAATCCCGTTTAAAGGTAATTATACAGGTAAGCTCTTATATAGTTTGAAATTAAATCGACTGGGAGCTGTTGCAGCAACAGCGCCCAGAAAAATTAGTTTCAAAATATTCAACAAAATGTTTATTAAATAGTAAATTCATCAATGACATACAATTCGTACACTTGACGGACATTTCCAGCTTCATGGCGGAGTATTCTCTGCCATGAGTGGACGTCATCTTACATATGACGTAATTGATTATGACGTCATATATTCGAGTGATAGATTGTATCTATCCATTGGGGAGTCGGATAAAGCTAACATTAATTAATATAATCTGAAGAGAATAATTCATCACCTTTCACTCTAATAAGCAAAGGAAGAGAAATGAGACAATCAAGTCTAGTGGTACAACACGGTGACACACACACGTCACACGACCATTTGAATGAATAATGGATAGATTCGATTGGTCACTCAAGGGTATATGATGTCATAATCAATCACGTCATATGTACACTGATGGCACAGTCAAAATGCGCAATGAATGACGTATCTAGGTCAGTCATTAACATTGAATACGGTAGTCCGTCAAATGTACGAATTGTCTGTTTTTATTATTTAATAAATCTTCTGTTGAATATTCTGAAATTAATTTAACTGGCCGCAGCTGCTATAGGCAGTCCAGTTAAATTAGTTATCAAAATCTTCAACAGGTTAACTGTATATTTACCTAGAATTTAGGATTCTGTGAATGCATGAGTCAAAGTATACAGATCTACCCCAACACGCACAACTCGTGGGCGGAGCTTAAATAGAAATGGGCAGGGTATAGGTTGAAATGGAGCCATGTATTTCCTTTATTCTCTCTGTAGCTTTACAACGCGTAAAGAGACCCACGGCAGAACTGATAGATCAAAAGCTGCCGATGACACAACTAGCTGCGAGTCGCCCAAAAGCTACCAATGACAAACCTAGCTACAAGTCGTCGCTAAAATCTTTATGCTGCCATCCAGCATTCCGGCTATATCAGAGTTTGGCTGTCTTGTCTTGTCTTGTTGACATATATCCCTCACTTCTGATGAGAACGGCTTTCATACCTTTCCCGCATTAGCGTATTTTGGGAAAATACCTTCCCAGAATGCATCGCACATATCACTTCTGGCTGGTATCGCGATAGCTGACGCGCAAACAGCATTGCTGTACTATTGGAATCAGATACAACGAACGCACTTCAAGCAGTTTATATAAAGCACTAATTTCAAAATATTATTGATTGAAGTTATACATCATTGGAAAGCTAAGCCAATTTTCTATACATTTTTGTGTTCGTTTTTATAGTCTTGTAAAATGTCATACAGTTGATTGTGATTTTAAAATAGCCCCTTTTGTCCACTTGATTTAATGAATCTAAGTATAATAGCGTATTTTATACACGCAAATAATCCAGAGAAAATTTTACAAAAATATAAAAGATAGTACATTAATGTTTAGGCAATTGAATGTGCTTTCCAATAATGTATGATTTAAATAATACAGTGATTTTAGTTTATCAGAGGGGCGGCTTAAATTGTTGTGTATTTTAGTTCAATAGTAACTCAATGCGGGTCAGCTGCTTGTTAGCGGCTTTACCAGCAAGTAGTTGCGCTCTGAGCGTTGATGTAGGTGAATCCCGGAGTAGTGACGTCAACGCGGGAAAGGTGTATCATTGTTGATTAGTATTGGCATTAATCATCAACATTGATCTTCTTGTTTGATATAAACCAGTGACGTCTACTCGTTACTAAGTATTGAAGACAAATCCTTTTCACGAATCCCTACTAATTGACTTTGATCTTTGACCCCTTTGGCCTTTCCCGAAAAATCAAAACACTTCATCGGGATTCCAATTTCAACAAGTATAATAATTTCATTGTACACCCACTGTATATGACAATGTAATTTAGCCAGAGAGAAGAAAGAAAAATGAAACCGACAGACCTACGACAGACAGATTGACTTATAGAATTTGCGTGTCTCACTCAACTAAAATATTAATTCTACTACCTAGTCCTACTCGGAAGAGAAACACGTAACATAGGTATTAGCTTAGCGCGCTACATTAAAATGCTGTTATGAGAAACGTAGAACCAGACAAGAACTTACATCTAGCCAACACGTATTCCCATGAAAGAAACATCTTGAACATCAGAAGCCACAGAGGGACGGGCTGTTTCAAGTTTGCAAAGCAATAAAACTTCACTCCAAAACCGAGACCCTAACTGAAAACATGCGTATTACATGACAGCCCCAAGGCGCTATTAATGGCCGCTAATGAGCAATTTACAGGAGATAAGACCCCCTTTCGTTCTTCGCGGGTATTCCTCCCGATGACACGGCTCTGGTGTAGACATCAGACAGTTTATATAGGCCGCTTAAATAAAGACACTTAGCACTACAATAACAGCGAGACGAGCCGGCCACGATGACAGCAAGATCAACCATAAGGCGCAAAGCCATTAGTTAGACCATCAGGGCCTATAAAAATGCCAGACAAAGTCCATCAATGTTCGAATGATTAACACGCTTGTTGAAAGAATTCGACGAATTCAATTAGTTTAAATTTAAATTTCTCAAAAGATATTTTAATTCAAAATGTGGATTGATAATGATTAAATAAATTTAAAGTGCTTCTTATCCATTGCCTAGCGATTAGGGATCGTTTAGGAACGCACAATTACCATGACAATGACACCGTCAATATTATTAACGTATTAACCACGACTATAGTGATAGCCACGTATGTCAACTTAACGCGGGCAGACAGACAAACACTATTTTGAAACCTATTTGAAACGGAACGCTATTTCAATCTAACACCATCCAAGCAAATTATAGTTTCAATGGATTTAATTAATCCATGTTTTAATTAACTAAATAACGTATGAAATAATAATAAATGATAAATAATAAATGATAAATAATAAATGATAAATAATAAATAATACAGACACAATTTCATTAGAAATATCACGAAAACAACCCCTCATTTTGGTCTGAGTAAATCTAATAAAATCTAGTTTCTTCTTATCACTTCTTATCTTATCCTACCCGTCCATATTAGAAATACGAGCATATACATTTCAAAATAAGCATGCAGGAAAGCTGGTGTATTACACAAAATGGTAGTTCTATATATATCCATATCAGATATGTTTCAGAATATAATATCTTTGGCACTATGAGCAGTTTGTTGGTCGAGGTGTGCGGCTCTTAACTGGTTAATGTCTTAGCCTGAGGCTACAGAACGCGGTTTTCTATTTGGCCAGATTTGACTGCTCGTATCAATGTTAGATTGTTTGAAGTCTCGTAAGTTTAAGGAGAAATGCACTTATCTAGGACTAGTATCTGTTCTAGCACAAACAAACACACAGCTAATCAAGAGCAGGACAGTCAGCTATCACGTTAATCTGCCCGGAAGCCACGCCATTCAGCTCGTTTGATCCCGGTTTATATTATGATCTAAAGCCGCCCGGAGCGCGCGCGAGCGATGACCATATCGGAGATATTCACCTGTGTTATGATGATGCTTTAGCTGAGATACATACACACACTAAATAACAGTCAATAATCGCATTATTCATATTCATATTATTATAAGGGGGATTCGTATTGAGGATAATAACATTTCCGGAATCGATTACGCTGTGTATATTACGTTTCTAAATGCTGGATTGTAAAAAAACCCCATGCTATCTCTTCTCTAACGATTAAGGAAATAACACGTGACGTCACACATCTATCAGAGATGAGTGGTTAGGTGCAAGGTGATGTAGTCACGTGCTTGTGTTTGTTTCATTTTCCATGTTTCAAGTGATTATTTCCACATCACATCCAGATCTGGTATAGATGGGGGCTTCGATTAAGATTTGTACAATATTACGTTGTCTTAGGTGCCAAAATATGCTGGTACTGCCTGATTCGATGACGTCACAATGTCAGTATAAATAATCACACCCACGTGACCGGTGAGCGGACACTCACATTACCTTTGGTTAGCAAGCATACGTTGTGCTTAGGCATCT
The DNA here is from genome assembly GCA_034401795.1 of Chaetoderma sp. LZ-2023a. Classification (NCBI taxonomy): domain Eukaryota; kingdom Metazoa; phylum Mollusca; class Caudofoveata; order Chaetodermatida; family Chaetodermatidae; genus Chaetoderma; species Chaetoderma sp. LZ-2023a. The sequence continues at coordinate 12,478,970 of CM067369.1, read as the reverse complement.
GCTATCGAATCAACAGTCATGTATAATGGCAGTAATAGGGCTGGGGGCGAGGGGTGGGGGATGGGTGGGGTGGGGCGATAGCAGTACCCAGGATTCTCCTCTCCCATAGTGTATCACAATAGTGGCCCCCCCCCAGGTTTTGGCCCCAACATAGTTTATCCCACCCAGGTCAGAGCACGTTCCGCCATCCCTGTCGTCATGGGTCATATACATATATGTAGCTCTCATATTGACTGTTTATAGCGCTTCTTGTGTCTTGCAGCATATATTATCGATGCAAGTCCATTGAATTAGTTTCAAAATATTCAACAGCATGTTTTTTTAAATAGTAGAAATATACAATCCGTACAACGTGTCGGACTATTAAGAGTTAAAGACGGGCCTAATTGAATCATTTATGACGTAATGATTATGAGGTCATCCTACACGCTGCTTAGCTGATTTTGATGTTATATGACGTCCGATGATGGATGGATAATCTGGAAAGGTGAATTGATTATGACCTCATAAACCTAAGTAACAGGGTGGATTGCTCTATTATCTGACGTCTTTATAATCCCTCACTTATTAGCTGACAACACAATCACGTGATATTGGCACAATACGGACGAGTTAAAGGCGTGACAGTAACCGCATGGATGGAAGGAACTGTCGCTCGAGAATCTGGCGTTATGATCAGCGTACCATACGTAAACGTAAGCTGAGGTCACAGCCAAATGTCAGGAACAGCTCTCAGTTAAATTAGTTTCAAAATGTTCAACAGCTTACCTGTAGTTTATAGTTACCTTCAAAATGAGATTGTGGGAAGGCAGGGGAAGTCAGGGTTCAACGTGTTAGAATCGAATCAAACGCGTGTACAACGTTGACGGAGCTTAGCTAAAATGGTCGAGGTTTAGTTAGAAATGGGTGGGCATAGTTAGAAATGGGCGGGCATGGTTAGAATCGGCCGGCATAGTTAGAAATGGGTGGGCATAGTTAGAAATGGACGTGAATAGTTAGAAATGGGCGAGTATAATAAAAATGGGCGGCATAGTTAGAAATGGGCGGGCATAGTTAGAAATGGGCGGGCATAGTTAGAATTTGCTGGCACAGTTAGAAATGGGCGGGCATAGTTAGAAATGGGGGGGGGGCATAGAAATGGGTGGGCATAGTTAGAAATGGGTGGGCCTAGTTAGAATGGGCGGGCATAGTTAGAAATGGGCGGGCATAGTTAGAAATGGGCGCGCATAGTTAGAAATGGGTGGTTTGTAGTTAGAAGGGGCGGGCAGAGTTAGAAATGGGTGGGAATAGTTAGAATGGACAGGCATAGTTAGAAATGGTCGGGCATGGTTAGAAATGGGCGGGCATAGCTAGAAATGACCGAGCATAGTTAGAATGGGCGGGCATAGTTAGAATGGGCGGGCATAGTTAGAATGGACGGGCTTAGGTAGAAATGGGCGGGCATAGTTAGAAATGGGCGGGCATAGTTAGAAATGACCAGGCATAGTTAGAATGGGCAGTCATAGTTAGAATGGACGGGCATAGTTAGAATGGACGGGCTTAGGTAGAAATGGGCGGGCATAGTTAGAAATGGGTGGGAATAGTTAGAATGGGCGGGTATGGTTAGAATGGGTGGGCATAGTTAGAATGAACGGGCATAGTTAGAATAGGCGCACAAAGTTAGAAATGGGCCGGCATGGTTAGAAATGGGTGGGAATAGTTGGAATGGGCAGGAATAGTTAGAGGGGGCGGTCATAGATAGAATGGGCGGGCATGGTTAGAATAGGCGGGCATAGGTAGGAATGGGAGGGTATAGTTAGGATGGGCGGGAATAGTTAGAATGGGCTGGCATAGTTAGAATGGGCGGCCATAGGTAGAAATGGGAGGGAATAGTTAGAATGGGCGAGCATAGTTAGAATGGGCTGGCATAGTTAGAAATGGGCGGGCATAGTTAGAATGGGCGGGAATAGTTAGAATGGGTGGGAATAGTTAGAATGGGCCAGCATGGTTAGAATGGGCGGGCATAGTTAGATTGCGCGGGAATAGTTAGAATGGGCAGGAATAGTTAGAATGGGCGGGCATGGTTAGAATTGACGGCATAGGTGGAAATGGGCGGGCATAGTTAGAAATGGGTGGGAATAGTTAGAATGAGCGGGCATGGTTAGAATGGGCGGGCATAGGTAGAATGAACGGGCATAGTTAGAATAGGCACGCAAAGTTAGAAATGGGCCGGCATGGTTAGAAATGGGTGGGAATAGTTAGAATGGGCGGGCATAGTTAGAATGGGCGGGCATAGTTAGAATGGGCGGTCATAGTTAGAATGGGTGGGCATAATTAGAATGGGCGGGCACAGGTAGAAATGGGTTGGCATAGTTAGAAATGGACGGGAATAGTTAGAAATGGGCCGGTATAATAAAAATGGGCGGCATAGTTAGAAATGGGCAGGCATAGTTAGAAATGGGCGGGCATAGTTAGAATTGGCCGGGCATAGTTAGAAATGGGTGGGCATAGTTAGAAATGGGCGGGCATAGAAATGGGCGGGCAAAGTAAAAATGGGCGGGCATAGTAAAAATGGGCGGGCATGGTTAGAAATGGGTGGGTATAATAAAAATGGGCGGGCAGAGTTAGAAATGGGCGGGAATAGTTAGAATGGACAGGCATCGTTAGAAATGGTCGGGCATAGTTAGAAATGGGCGGGCATAGTTAGAAATGACCAGGCATAGTTAGAGTGGGCGGGCATAGTTATAGTGGGCAGTCATAGTTAGAATGGGCGGGCATAATTAGAATGGACGGGCTTAGGTAGAAATGGGCGGCATAGTTAGAAATGGGTGGGAATAGTTAGAATGGGCGGTCATGGTTAGAATGAACGGGCATAGTTAGAATAGGCGCACAAAGTTAGAAATGGGCCGGCATGGTTAGAAATGGGTGGGAATAGTTGGAATGGGCAGGCATAGTTAGAGTGGGCCGCCATAGTTAGAATGGGCGGGCATGGTTAGAATGGGCTGGCATAGGTAGGAATGGGCGGGCATAGTTAGAATGGGCGGGCATAGTTAGAATGGGCGGGCATAGTTAGAAATGGGCGGACATAGTTAGAATGGGCGGGCATAGTTAGAATGGGTGGGCATAGTTAGAATGGGCGGGCATAGTTAGAATGGGCGGCCATAGGTAGAAATGTGCGGGAATAGTTAGAATGGGCGGGAATAGTTGGAATGGGCTGGCATAGTTAGAAATGGGTGGGCATAGTTAGAATGGGCGGGAATAGTTAGAATGGGTGGGAATGGTTAGAATGGGCGGGCATGGTTAGAATGGGCGGGCAGAGTTAGAATGGGCTGGAATAGTTAGAATGGGCAGGAATAGTTAGAATGGGCGGGCATAGTTAAAATGGACGGGCATAGGTAGAAATGGGCCGGCATAGTTAGAAATGGGTGAGAATAGTTAGAATGGGCCGGCATGGTTAGAATGAACGGGCATAGTTAGAATAGGCACGCAAAGTTAGAAATGGGCCGGCATGGTTGGAAATGGGTGGGAATAGTTAGAATGGGCGGGCATAGTTAGAATAGGCGGGCATAGTTAGAGTGGGCGGTCATAGTTAGAATGGGTGGGCATAGTTAGAATGGGCTGGCATAAGTAGAAATGGGTGGGCATAGTTAGAAATGGACGGGAATAGTTAGAAATGGGCGGGTATAATAAAAATTGGTGGCATAGTTAGAAATGGACGGGCATAGTTAGAAATGGGCAGGCATAGTTAGAAATGGGCGGGCATAGTTAGAATTGGGCGGGCATAGTTAGAAATGGGCGGGTATAGCAATGTGGGCCAAAGTAAAAATGGGCGGGCATAGTAAAAATGGGCGGGCATAGCTAGAAATGGGTGGGTATAATAAAAATGGGCGGGCATAGTTAGAAATGGGCAGGCATGGTTATAATGGGTGGGCATAGTTATAAATGGGCGGGCATAGTTAGAAATGGGCACGCAAAGTTAGAAATTGGCGGTTTGTTGTTAGAAGGGGTGGGCAGAATTAGAAATGGGCAGGAATAGTTAGAATGGACAGGCATAGTTAGAAATGGTCGGGCATAGTTAGAAATGGGCGGACATAGTTAGAAATGATCAGACATAGTTAGAATGGGCGGGCATAGTTAGAGTGGGCAGTCATAGTTAGCATGGGCGGGCATAGTTAGAATGGCAGGGCATTGGTAGAATTGGGCGGGCATAATTAGAAATGGGTAGGAATAGTTAGAATGGGCGGGCATGGTTAGAATGGGCTGGCATAGTTAGAATGAACGGGCATAGTTAGAATAGGCACGCAAAGTTATAAATGGGCCGGCGTGGTTAGAAATGGGTGGGAATAGTTAGAATGGACGGGCATAGGTAGAAATGGGCGGGAATAGTTAGAATGGGCGGGCATAGTTAGAATGGGCGGCCATAGGTAGAAATGGGCGGGAATAGTTAGAATGCGCGGGCATAGTTAGAATGGGCTGTCATAGTTAGAAATGGGCGGGCATAGTTAGAATGGGCAGGAATAGTTAGAATGGGCGTGAATAGTTAGAATGGGCGGACATGGTTAGAATGAGCGGGCATAGTTAGAATGGGCGGGAATAGCTAGAAAAGGGCGGGCATAGTTAGAAATGGGTTGGAATAGTTAGAATGGGCTGGAATAGTTAGAATGGGCAGGAATAGTTAGAATGGGCGGGCATAGTTCGAATGGACGGGCATAGATAGAAAAGGGCGGGCATAGTTAGAAATGGGTGGGAATAGTTAGAATGGGATGGAATAGTTAGAATGGGCGGCCATAGGTAGAAATGGTCGGGAATAGTTAGAATGGACTGGCATAGTTAGAATGGGCTGGCATAGTTAGAAATGGGCGGGCATAGTTAGAATGAACGCGCATAGTTGGAATGGGCGGGTATAGTTAGAGTGGGCGGGCATAGGTAGAAATGGGCGGGAATAGTTAGAATGGGCGGGCATAGTTAGCATGGGCGGGAATAGTTAGAATGGGTTGGCATAGTTAGAATGGGCGGCCATAGGTAGAAATGGGCCGGCATGTTAGAATGGGCTGGCATGGTTAGAAATGGGCGGCCATAGTTAGAATGGGCAGGAATAGTTCGAATTGGCGGGAATAGTTAGAATGGGCGGGCATGGTTAGAATGGGCGGGCATAGTTAGAATGGGCTGGAATAGTTAGACTGGGCAGGAATAGTTAGAATGGGTGGGGCATAATTAGAACGGGCGGTCATAGATAGAATGGCTTGGGCATAATTGGAATGGACGGGCATAGTTAGAAATGGCCGGACATAGTTAGAAATGGATCCCTCAATTTAATGTTAGTATGATGACAGACTTACACCGTTAGTTATGTTAATACTGACAAGGAAGGTGGGGTATGCATTTATGGCAGCTTGGGCTGGGATGAGGGGAATTAGCCCAAACATAGCTATATATATGTAATGCGCCAATATTGAATTTGCACTGTTGGCCAATGGCGCGGGGACCAATATCAAATTTGATATCGCCGCGCCCGTTGGTCAATGGCGACAGCCCAATAACGAATTTGATATCGGTGTACCCGTTGGCCAAAGGCGCAGGGTACCAATGTCGAATTTGATATCGCCGCGCCTGTTTGTCAGCGGCGCCAGCAAAATAACGAATTTGATATCGGTGCACCCGTTGGCCAACGGCGCAGGGGACAAATATCGGAACCAATGTATTTGGGACGATATGAAACAGTATCAAAGTACACAAATTTCTGTTTCTAATCGAACCGTATTAATGGCTGGCGAACACAACACATAACTAACTAAATAAATAAAACGTCATAATTCTTACATTTAAAGACTTTAATAACACAATTCCATATGACCATGGACCCAAATAGCACACTAGCACACGATGTTATATAGGCCCTACTATTAAAAGGTGCACATTCACACCAAAATGTTTGCAGATAACATTGTAATCAAAGAGTACATGACCGTAGCGAACTTATCTAGAACAAATTGCTCAATGTTTAATATGATTCAGACCGACATGACCACATGCCAAAATTTACTGAGTATATTTAGTCGCGCCATGCTTAATTCTAAGAGCAACAATGACTTGCAAAGGTGTATACAATCTGGACATCGATGTCGCTTCTTTTGTTTCCATATTTTTATTGAAAATGAAACCAAGTTCGTATTCACTTCTAGCAGCTTTGGAACCTTCTGTAACTCACCGCCACTGTGATACCGGTACAACATTGTGTAACACCTGAGTAAACACCTTTAGGCAGACGAACAATCATAAACTTGTGTAATTTGATATTGCTACCCTGCGCTGTTGGCCAACGGTCGCCCCGATATCAAATTTGACATTGGTCCACTGCGCCGATATTAAATTAGATATTGGTCCGGCGCCGTTTGCCAACGGGTGCGCCGATATCAAATTTGATATTGGTCCCATGCGCCGTTTGCCAATGGGCGCGCCGATATCAAATTCGATATTGGTCTCCTACGCCATTGGCCAACGGGCGCGCCGATATCAAATTCGATATTGACCCCCCCTCCCCCCACCTCCGCGCCGTTGGCCAACGGGCGAGCCGATATCAAATTTGATACTGGTCTCTGCGCCGTTCGCGTCAATATCAAATTTGATATTGGTCCCTGCGCCATTGGCCAAAGGCGCAAATTCGATATTGGCGTGTTACACGCACGCACGCACGCACGCACGTCCGCACGCTCGCACGCAGGCACATACATACATACATACATACATACATACATACATACATACATACATACATAATATATATATATGTATATATATATATATATATATATATATATATATATATATATATATATATATATATATATATATATATATATATATATATATATATATATATATATATATATATATATATATATATATATATATATATATATATATATATATATATATATATATATATATATATATATATATATATATATATATATATATATATATATATATATATATATATATATATATATATATATATATATATATATATATATATATATATATATATATATATATATATATATATATATATATATATATATATATATATATATATATATATATATATATATATATATATAAAATAAACTTCTCAATAACCAATACGAATATTGGATATTATAGGATATTAGGAAATCTTAATTCATGCCAGATGTCCAGCAATGCCAGACCACCCCTGTCGTATAGCCTACAACCAGCTACGTCTAACATGGATAATTGCATATTACGGTTAATTTGTAGGCGTTAACGCTCTGCCAATAGTGTAATTACAGAATTAGCAAACGAAGCTGCTGAGTACTTGTGTCTGTTTTATGAGGTAATCCAAACAGAGGGGAGGGGACGGAAATTGGCAATGGCCTATCGGATTCTGACTTGTAAACAAGATGATGCGGCTGGTGGCAGTGGCTATTTTGATACTGTGGTGAGCGGGTCCTAGCGCTCTGCTGGGATGACGTGTTTAATATGCTTACCTGGGCAAGATTTTCTCTTCTTCTAGTAGCCTAAAAAGTGCGTGTCAGAGGCTTTGTGACCAAGCTTCCAAAGCTCTCTTTAAAATCAAAACAATACATGTTAGGGACAGCATTGTCTTAGCTTATAGGTTATTCAACAGCTTAGTCGTGCCAATTTTAATGTACTGCAATGGGGCTTGGAGTCCACTGTGTATGAGCAGACGATAACTTTTACCACATCTCCGACAAAGTGCCTGCTGAAAAAGTTCTCCTTAAATTTCCTAAGTGTCTGTTAGCGTTAGCAAAAGGTCAACTAATTCTGCGGTTGGGGGCGATCTAGGTCAATACCCCATTATGACAGCCATTTTCCCGCATGCCATTAAATACTGGCGATGAATGCCATCGGTGGCCCCTCCTTCTTTAATAAGGAAGGCGTATTTTGAATACGCATGGTGAATGTGTGGGACAACAGAAGCTTCATTCCTTCCGGAAATTGCTTGTCCACCTTCCAAGCCCGTTTGAAACAGGTGTATGCCTCTCAATGGCTGTGCCATATAAACGACTTTGATAACACCCCCAAACTACGTTCTTATAAACTTTATAAGAAGCCATTTCAAATAGAAAGTTATGTCTTGGCGGAGCCCATAGTAAGTAAACGAGTTATCTAAACTAATAGGTTAAGTGGTCATTCCCTGCGAATTGAAATTGACAGATATTCCCGAACCAAAGTTAAAATAAAATAAAATAAATAAATAAACTTTATTTAAAGAGGGTACATCGTCAGTGGCCTGATCTACCCGAGGCCCTCTCGGAACAGTTATATTTACACTATGTACACTATTTAATTTAATTAAACTATGTACAGGATAAACAGCTAAATACAATTTGTACAACAAAAGCAACAGTGGAGAATAAATTATTAAAATCAGTTCGTGAAGGTATGTGATATTTACATTATGCTTCTTAGAGTTCCAACTCGACTATGCAAATTATGCGATTCTGGAAACGTAGAAGATGAAAAACATTTTATGTTGGATTGTGGCTCCTTTCTTGTTGAGAGAGTTCAACTGTTCGATAGTCTATCACAATGTACAACATTTGACACACTATTTGATAGTGGAGCAATTTGAATTCTTAATGTCCTCGTGCAGAGGTGCCTGGGATATCGTAAATATTGTTACCAGTTTTGTAAGCGCTGCCGCTCATAATTGCGCTGTCCACTAATTACCAACATGTATATATAAATTGTATAATTTGCTATTCCTATGACATACTATAGTTTTATTTGTATGATAGTTTGTATTTATTAATTGGCATGCACTGTCTGTATTAGTATTTGCCATATTCTGATGTTTGGACCATTGCAATAAAGATCCTGAATCTATGTAAGGCTTTATAGTAGGGAAACCGCTCACTGGATCACATTTCAATTCAACATAGCTGTTTTGCCAATCAAATTCCAATGGAGGGATTTAACTTATCATTCAAGTATATGGCAGCATACGTATTTTACTTTACATATAGGCTGACGTCACAATACACTGTGTCGTACTTAGCTACGCCATGGGCATTGAAGAGTCCGTCAAGTGCATTAGTTGCATGTCCTTAATGGATTTATTATTTAATAAACACTGTGCTGAACACCCATCATGTGGTCGGTGGGGTGGGAGGCTAGCGCACCTCAGATCCTTCCCCTCCCAAACTATGGACATGAGGGATCTGGAAGTGGGGTGAGAAGCGTCCGCCTCCCATTGGGTAGGGGGTCTGAGGTATTCCCCTCGAAAATCTTTAGAAAATAGACTCTCTAGGAGACCATTTCCTGCAATTATAAACTAACCGTGATCTTACAAACATATGCAACTAAATACTACCCCACCCCTATTTTTATTAGCCCCCATCCCCAAAGCTCGTGACCCTGGCTACGCCACTGACAGCTTCTCCCCTTTGCTGTCTTTCAATACCGACATCTCTTCAACAACGCGTCTACGTCTCTCATCAGGATCTCTATTCAGCTTAGATGTAGACATAGTCTTTATTTTTATCTATTCGTATTCTGAACCCATGTGTATGCCTATTCCATTTCACTTTTGTTTATCTTACAAAGAAATAACACATACAGACTTGATAGACAATGGCAAAATGCTGGACTCAGTAGACTGGTGACTCTATCCCAGCATTTGAGACACAAATGTACGAAATCAATAATTATTTCAGTAACATTTCTACTGCTAGGGTACACAACCTCGGTATAAAATTAATACAGAAAAGAAATCCATCCTACGAAAATTCTACAGCAAGTCTCTACTCACACTTGTAGCAAAGTTTGGGTAGCAATATTTGGATTGTTGAGCAGAAATGATAGCACATCGTAGGACCTCAATCTCAGCGAGCATAAAGAAAGCAAGAGGGCATGCGTATTAGATATTTATGGATGTTATCAGCAAGTTCTTTGCAGATCTACCCAGTCACATGAAATGACAACATGGCTTGACTTTATAGCTTTGGTTTGAGCTCAGTCCTCGGGTTAGTCATTGTGTTTTCTTCGGTTTCCTTGGGTGGGAGTAGAAAGGGTGTGCAACGGTTTTTGCGAAGTTAATAATGTCTTATTTGAAGCGGTTTCAATTTGTTTTGTTGTACTTGTAACTTTTGCGGCCATTTTTGTTTAGCCTCACCTTGATTTCCAAGTCTGCAAATATCAGCTGATCGTGGTGGCTGAGTCTTTTCTCATACATATTAAAGAGGCCATATGAACACGTCTGTTATTCACCCACCCATTTCTAGCTATTCACCCACCCATTTCTAGCTTTTCACCCATCCATTTCTAGCTATCACCCACCCATTTCTAGCTATCACCCACCCATTTCTAGCTATCACCCACCCATTTCTAGATATTCACCCACCCATTTCTAGCTATCATCCACCCATTTCTAGATATTCACCCACCCATTTATAGCTATCATCCACCCATTTCTAGCTAAGCTCTATCCACGCTTTGCCCATGTTAGAATCAATCGAACCCTGAATTCCCAGAATCAAACTATACGGGTAATCTGTTGAAAAATTTGAAACTAATTTAATTGAGTGCCGTTGCTGCATAGGTAGCAACAGGGAACAGTCAAATTAGTTTCAAAATATTCAACAACCTGTTTATTAAATATTAAAGGCATGTACTTCATACACTTGATGACCTATTCATTGCTCATTACAGAGCTAGACACGTCATTCGTATAGGCATTATGATTGTGACTGCAGCCTACATGCGAGGTACTTGATTATGACGTCATATACTTGAACGACAGATCGGATGTATCCATTGTGACGCTGCTCATGGGCTCATGGATCACCAGAGTAGTAAGGGCGTGGGATAGAGGCGCATTTTCTTGGATCCTCCCAAATCACGTGGCCTTCTCGGAGTGCGGGAGTGTACAAAGACGCCCACCAGAACACGCCCCTTTTTGACATTCCATATATGGGCATTTAAGCCACGCCCCGGAAAACAATTTGACTTGGGAGGTCCAATGCGAAAGCGTGTCTATCGCACCAGATGGGTACTTATATTGATGACCAAGATGTGACAGAGCATATGTAATGATAATCCAGTAAAAACATGTCTAATTATCCATTTTAAAAATGTCTCCGTCGTCTTATACTACCTTTTCTAAGATATTAGAAGATATACTAAAATACCTATTTTCGTTACTTCCTCTTGTGAATTTGTATCGCTCTTGCTACATTCAGACCCAGCTACCAACAATAGTACTATGATTATAACATCCATTACTAGGAGTACTAGACATGCAAATTAGCAGATTGAAGCAATAGACAATCAATTATTGAATATTGTCACAAAGTGACAGCGTCACTATTTTCATCTGCCCTCTCAATTATTAATTAGTGCAACAAGCAAAAGTAACAAACATGTGTTCATTTTGATTAATTAGTAAAACCATTGTGTATCACATTTCTCCCAACAAACTTGTATAAGGTTTGCTAAATATGTAGACATATGTTTCAGATTGTAATAACTCCTCAATAGTTATTAAGAGTACCAGTATGATGCTATATTCGTATACATAATGTAATAAACACTATGATAGTAAACTTGTTTGTTGGTAGTAGTAAGGCTTAAGAAACTAGTAAAATGATTCCATAGAACAGTTGTAGGCCTAGCCTACAAAAGAAATTTGGAAAGTATGCAGAAATCGGGCTATTATATGTTTCACACGGTCAAACAGGAAGCAGTACTATTAGTGTTGCTATTCCTGCTGCCCTAGTACGCTAGGTTGCTCAAGCTGTATGAGCAATGCCCGGCCAGCCAAGATGATAGTGCCCCAGACATCCATAATGCGTGTCAGTCAATTAGTGAGAGAATCAGGCACGCCACCCGTAAGGGTTGCTGCTCACCCTATGCCTTGCCTCAAATAACACAACAACAAAAACCACCACCACAACAACAACAACAACAACAACAACAACAACAACAACAACAACAGCAGCAGCAGCAGCAGCAGCAACAACAACAACAACAACAACAACAACAACAACAACAACATATATGTTGATACATATTACAATCTGAAACATATGTCTATATATATATGACTGCGGCCATTACTGGACATATATACCTGTCACCATTACTGTACATAGACACACGCGTGCAGCCATTACTGGACATAGATACATGGGTGCAGCCATTACTGGACATAGATACATGGGTGTGATCATTAATGAACATATATATATATATATACCTGTTTTCTGCCATTACTGGACATAAATATATTGGTGCGGCCATTACTGGACATAAATATCTGACTGCGGCCATTACTGGACATATATACACGGGTGCTTCCATGATGGGACATAGATACATGGGTGCTTCCATGATGGGACATAAATACACGGATGTTGCCATTACTGGACATAGATTCACGGGTGCTGCCATTACTGGACATAAATACAAGGGTGCTGCCAGAACTGGACATAGATACATGAGTGTGGTCATTACTGGACATGGATACACCGGTGTTGCCATTACTGGACATAGATACATGTGTGCTTCCCTCACTGTGCATAGACACACGCGTGCTGCCTTTACTGGACATAGATACATGGGAGCTGCCATTACTAGACATAGATACATGGATGTAGTCATTAGACGACATAGATACACGGGTGATACCATTACTAAGCACAGCTAGATGGGCACTGCCATCACTGGACGTCGATGCACGGGTTATGTCATTAGACGACATGGATACACGGGTGTTGCTGGACATAGCTACATAGGTGTACTCATTACTGGACATGGATACATGGGTGCTACCATTACTGGACATAGATACATGGGTGTAGTCATTGCTGGACATAGATACACGGGTACAGGCATTACTGGACATAGAAACACGAGTGCTGCCAGTACTGGACATCGATGCACAGGTGCAGCCATTAGACGACATGGATACACGGGTGCTGCCAGTACTGGACATCGATAAACAGGTGCTGCCATTAGACGACATGGATACACGGGTGCTGCCATTACTCGACATAGATACATGTGTGCTGCCCTCACTGGACATAGATACACGGGTGCTGCCATTACTGGACATAGATACACGTGTGCAGCCATTACTGGACATAGATACACAGATGCTGCCATTAGACAACACGGATACACCGGTGATACCATTACTAAGCATAGATAGATGGGCACTGCTATTACTGTACGTCGATGCACGGGTCCTATCATTAGAAGACATGGATACACAGGTACTGCCATTACTGGACATAGATACATGGGTGTAGTCATTAATGGGCATGGATACATGGGTGCTGCCCTCACTGGATATAGATACACATGTGCTGCCATTACGGATTATAGATACACAGGTGCTTCCCACACTGGACATAGATATTCAGGTGTTGTCATTACAGGGCATAGATACCTGTGTGTGGTCATTACTGGCCATGGATACATGGGTGGTGCCATTACTGGACATGGATACGTGGGTGGTGCCACTAGAGGGCATCGATACACGGGTGCTGCCATCACGGCACATAGATACATGGGTGCTGCCATTAGAGGAGATAGATACACGGGTTCTGCCATTACTGGACATAGATACATGGTGCCGCCATTACTGGACATAGATACACATGTGCTACCATGACTGGACATATACACATGGGTGGTGCCATTAGAGGACATAGATACATGGGTGCTGCTGTTACTTGACATCGATACATGGGTGCTGCTATTGCTGGATATAGATACATGTGTGCTTCCCTCACTGAACATAGACACACTGGCGCTGGCCTCACTGGACAGATATATATATATATATATATATATATATATATATATATATATATATATATATATATATATATATATATATATATATATATATATATATATATATATATATATATATATATATATATATATATATATATATATGTGCTGCCCTCACTGGACATAAATACATGGGTGCTTCTCTTACTGTACATAGATACACGGGTGCTGCCATTATGGGACAAAGATACACGGATGCAACCATTATTAGAAATAGATACACGGGTGCTGCCATCACTGGACATAGATACTTGGGTGCTGCCATTAGAGGAGATAGATAAAAGGGGATCTACCCTCAGTGGACATAGATACATGTGTGTTGCCCTCACTGGACATAGATACACGTGTGCTGCCCTCACTGGACATAGATACATGGCTGCTGCGGGAACTGGACATAGATACACAGGTGCTGCCAGAACTAGACATAGATACACGGGTGTTGCCATTACTGGACATATATACCTGGGTCCTGCCATTAGTGTAGATAGATACATGGGTGCTGCCAGTACTGGACATCGATACATGGGTTCTGCCCTCACTGGACATAGATACATGAGTGCTGCCCTCAATGGACATAGATACACGTGTTCTGCCCTCACTGGACATAGATACATAGCTGCTGACAATACAGGACATAGATACACTGGTGCTGCCATTACTGGACATAGATACACGGGTGCTTTCATTACTGGACATAGACACACGGGTGCTGCAATTATTGGACATCGACACATGGCTGCGGCCATTACTGGACATAGATATATGGCTGCTGCCATTACTGGACATAGATACATGGGTGCTGTTATTACTGGACATAGATACATGGGTGCTGCCATTACTGGACATAGATACATGGATGCTGCCAATACAGGGCATAGATATACGAGTACTTTTCTCTACTGATTCTAACAGCAATCCATCACATGGAAGTCTTGTTATTACCTCATTGCTTCCTTAGTATCCGTGATAACGATGAAATATGCCCAAATTATTATTCTGCGATTTGTGTTTGATCTTATTGAGTGTAATCTCACATTGGCTTGTTCTATCTCCGCATCTAATATGTTGGTGCTTTGTGCAAGAAGAATGGCGCTGTTGATACGATCAGCAATGTGAATCAGATGTCACTAACGTTCGCATCATTACCCCTGAAGCTTGCCAGACAATCTCAAACGACAATAGTTAAGTTTTTGATCCTCGCCAAACCACCATTGCTTCGCATCTTATCATCGATTTGTGGAGGTTTTGTGAGTCAATTGCCTCGCATCAGATCGCTCAAATTTGCCAGAGGCGCTTTTGATTACAGCTTATACGTGAGATAGGCGATTAAATAGAGCGTCGAGCGAGAGAAATACCGAGTATCGGAGACGCAAAGCGAGCAAGCAATTTGCGCAAATGGCCAAGCGAAGTTGGAGGAAATACATTTCGAGGAAGCGTATTATTGGCAGGACAATCAGAAAGCTTTGGGGTTAAAGAAGTAAGAATGTATTGTCGTGCCGAGTCAAAGATCTGGCGAGGGAAAAGAGAAAAGATTCGTGGATCAATTTAACATCAAGGGAAATAAATGGCATCAAGACACGTGACGCTATTAGTCATTCGCAGCGAGGCAATGAACGATTAGGTGCCTACATTTAAACGGATAGAACAAAACAATACGCTTAAACATTTTTTATTTATTAGTTTCTCCGAAATAAAGATATGTACAATTAACACTGACATTATGGGTTGATTGAGATCCATATGGGTGGGTGGGTGGATGGATGGGTGGGTGGTGTGGGGCTGACTTCACGCGTGATATACCTTCATGCGTTGCCAATTTCGCACTTACTAATATCAGATAATTCTTATATAAATTCCATCATTACATTTCGAAATCATAGTTTAAAATACCATGTCAATGGTTTTATTGACAGATTCACTCGCCTTGATATTTACATAGATCCAAGAATCGGTCCTTTACACACAGAAATCGTAATATCTCAATTTTAAACCACCCGCAGACGTAAACATTATAAAGTAATTTGGTTACAATACGTTGAAAATCTGATGTCGTAAATAATTTCTCTTAATTATTTTATACTTATGAGTGAACCTGCACAACCCCATTCCTACCCGGCAGACACTAGGGCCCATATACCACACCAGTGCCCACCCTCTTATCCAGTCGCATTCGTGTTTTGTTTCGACTAATCGTAATTTAAGACGTTTCGATTTTTCAAATTCGTCTTAAGCCTTATCTTCCTCACACAGCTTCCAATCGTGCCACAGTTATCCCGCAACGCATTGATCACTGAATTCACAGATTCTAGATTTCAAGGCATATACGAGTATGCTGTTGAGTATTTCTGAAAACTAATTTAACAGTAACACCTTGCTTCCATAGGCAGCAGCTTCTAGTCAATTTAGTTTCAAAATAGTCAGCAGAATATTTATTAGATAATAACAGATTTTGGTGTTTTTGTTTCAAAGAGTTAAATCGCATAATCGGGATTTCAATGATATCATAAATAAACTCATATAAACTATATTCCTGCTTTAACTATATGCTTGCTCTCTTTTGCAGTAACAGACTCGCTTTAAATTGTTTTATTTAAATCAGGATTTTGTAATATCTGGGCTGTAGAGTTAAAGGGGATAACTTGTGGAATTAGCATCTTTGATGCGCGAATCACGGAACGAGGAATCACGCGAGACTTTGTTGAAATGCGCAGCAATGATTGCCGAGGCTGTAGTAATGCTAGCTCTAGCGATGCTGCGGCTATCAAGTGTTCCTTTTACAGAAGTCATTTATTGACGGTAATGGCGCCACCAAGCGCTGAATTAACGCGACAACAATCTGGTGACGATAGAAAATCGATTGTAAGGATTCTCCCAGGAATATTTCACGAGAACGTGGACAGCCACAGGCACTGCGGATGATGGAGATAAAT
>CM067369.1:12457213-12459713 GCA_034401795.1 Chaetoderma sp. LZ-2023a | reverse complement strand
CTTAGTCTCAGACATTTTCAGATTTTTTGGGTGTTTTACTGACAGTAAAGTAAATGATTAAGAGAAGGTAATTAAGTAATTAATTAAGCAAATCCATTTTATCAGCCTCAGTAAGGACTTTTTTTTTATCCACGAGCCCTTACATTTCTTGTAGAAATTGTAAGCTTTTTGATATATACATTTATTATTATATAATGTCTGTGTAAAACACTCTTTATAGACCTATTCTAATACCCATACGTAGTATAGCATGACATTATTGACAGGTCTTAGAAAATGGTCTATGCCCAAGCATGAATGTTCTTTCTGAGACAAACGATCGTGCTTAACAACCATATGTGTCTGTTTTCTCTAGATAACCTATAGAGTTGTTCAAGGTAAGTGTAGGGGTGTGTGTGGATTGGGCGTTCGTGTCCCAGGGATGTAGGCTGGTCTATGTGTAAACGCAATTCAACTTTCCAGAGTACCCACCCATCACATGATGTCATAATGAACTGCGTGTGTACAATGACATCATAATGAGTGACATCATGAATGACGTCGATAAGTCTGTCACGACCACATATTTGAAGATGGTCTATGCATTGTTGTACAAATTGTTTGCTTTTACTATTTAATAAATATTCTGTTGAATATTTTGAAGCTAATTTGACTGGGCGCTGTTGCTACCATAGGCAATTACAGTCAATTAGTTACAAAATATTCACCAGCTTCCCTGTATAGTTTTCAGGAAATTGATAGCTACAGCATTTGGGGATCGATCAATTCCAACACGGCGAGGTGTGGGTGGAGCATAGCTAGTGATGGCAGGGCATAGCTAAAAATGGAAAGGTACATTGTTGGTGCTTCGAGAGATATATGCTCAACAGATATTCCAAACAAATTGTTTTCAACATATTCAGCAGAGCATTTGATTGACTTCTCTTGATTGCTAACCAATACCGCCAAAGCCTCTGTCGAAGGTGTGTTTGAGGTATTTGAATGTTAACTGGTTGAGCATTATATCAATACATAGCACTGGCCAGATGATAAGTTACATCATTTCAGTAAGTAAACATTAACCTGGGGAAATCTGACAGAATACAAACATCTGTCGACCACACCTAAGCTATTGTAGGACATACTTAAATTAAGAAACCCTCGATTAACATATAACTGAGGCGTGACACAGAGCTGATGATCAACTATGCCATTTCAATAGGTAGACATTAACTCAGGGACATCAAGCAGATTATGCACATCTGCCAATGACACCTAACCTATCCCTGATTTAATTAGATTAATCCTTTATTGAGATAGAGCTCTGGGCATAATAAGTTTCTGCATTTCAATAGATGGACACTAGCTCTAACCTGACTGGAGCATGCAATTAGCTTAATAAAGCTCGATGAATCATAGCTGAGACAGACCACCCAGAGTTCAGGCAAACATTGTTTTAGAAATTCGTTCAAGGTCTGGGTTGAGACTTAAGTTCGAATCCACCAGCACCTCCATATTATCCACACCCACACATCAGTATACACTGCGACCATAAATAGATATGACCATAACAGACACTTCCAGTCAAATTAGTTTCAAAATATTTGTCACAATGATTTGTTAAATAGCAAAGAACATGTCTCGGTCAACCTATTTCCTGATTATGCGTGAGTATTTGGCTGCCGCTAGCATGCTAAAAACCTTTTTCGGCATCAGAGTCTGTGAATCATGTTTTGACTTTGAGAGGTTTATCAAGGGAGATAACTCACGATGTATTAGCGTTTTGACTTTGAGAGAGGTATCAATGGTGAGAAATTTCAATAGAGCAGATTCTGTAATAATCATTTTATATTTGCCATTTGCGTTAATAATCTCTTAAAGTTAACATAGCTTATTCCATTATGCAAATTTCGGCATTTAAAAACTGAAGTATTCCGCATTGAAAGAATTACAGGGGTCAGGACATCAGAGTTTTAAACTCTCCAATATCATTTTAGATTTAAAATTCTAGACAGATTTTTACTTTTCATTGAAGAATTAAATTTAATAAATAAATAAATAAAGTTATGCATCGAGGAGATAAGCGTAAATATAAGCGTAGAAAATATAAAACAATGAAAAATTAGCAAAAGAAATAAATAAAACATTTAAGAATATAATCTAGCATATACTGCTACTACTGAGTCATATCATTATAAAAAGCCTATACCTGCAATTTGTTACTGTATTGTTAATGTTATACTGCCACAGACATTATGCCCATTTTATTCTCATATGCCCTTGAAGGGCCAGAATGTAAAGAGATTGAACTAAAACTTGATAGTCAATGTTGTAGAGATCCACAAGACGATGTGTAGACTGATACCTTATGCATGGGTAATATCAATACTTTCAGTATCAGAATCATTGTCATCTTCACCTGAATCACTACCACCATCATCAGCGCCCACATCTAGATTGCTGATTATAAACTCCTTGATCAGAAACTCTCTCATGCGAAAATCCGAGAAGACTGCCTCAT